>JAMQGT020007292.1:0-12719 GCA_024447675.2 Pterophyllum scalare | reverse complement strand
AAAATAGATTTGGCATTGCTTCCCAAACATACTGTAAAGGCATTCTAGGGGCTTCAAAAGGCAAAGGAGCTGCTTTTCACTCACTGAAGACCACAAGCAGAAAGACCCACAGACTAACAGCAACTGCAGGCAACGACTGCAAAGGCCTGGAAGACATTTGGTGAGGTCAGCAGGTTCCAGATTTCCAGCATTTATTGACTGGAAAGAACTTTCATCCAAATATTAAAGATGTTGGTTTGTCCAACAACATTTGAAAATGTAATGAAAATGGCTGTAACTCTTTAACAGTCCCATCCATCCATTTTCTTAACCACCTGTCCAGTTCAGGGCTGAAGGGGGGGGGGGTTGGAACCTATCTCAGACAGGCTACATCATGAGCAGACTGCACGTGTGTTGCAGTTATTGCTATATTTTTGTTAAACCCAGAGCAAAATTAAGAAAATGCTATCATTGTCCAGACTAGGTGCAGTCAATTCTCCATTCCCAATATGACAGGAAAGGGAAGAAATAGAGGGCTGCAGCAAGGAGTGTAGGGCAACAACGAACTAGCTCGGCCCAGTATTTGATCCATATCAACTCTAATGGGAAAAGGTCAGAGAAAGTAAAGACAAGAAAAGAGAACAAGACAAGAAAAGGCAGCTGTCAAAAGGTACAAACCCAAGTGACAAGGGAACTCACAGCCTACTGGGACTTCCAGTTATCAGCCATGTAGAATAACACAAGCACAACAGCTGGGCTAATCACTGCTCTCACACATTATGTGTGCACACATATGTGTCCTATGGGGGGTGTACTCACTCTTGTGCGATTGCTCACCAAATGTCCCACATGTGTATCTGTGTGCAATTAGTACCGCTCAGGGATGCAGATGCATGCCCACGTGTGACGTGTGTATAATATATGCATCTATGTGTGCATTATGTTGCATGTGTAACTCTTAATGGTTAATGGTTAATAAAAGAGTGAACTGACATGATAGGGCAGTTGGTGTCATACGCTGAGTGGACCCAAAAATGCAGACTTGAAGGCTGAGTGAATCAACAAAAAACAAACCTTTATTTTTGTTGATGCAGTAAGCCCAAATAGCGGCTGAAACAGAGAACAAGACCTCATTCAAAAGACTACGATCAAGCATAAACAGACTAATAACCCAATGGGGCATTAAATAATAAAGAAGCTAAAAGTCCAAAACTTGTCCAAAACGCTGGGTCAAAAACCCGGGATCATGACGGTTGGTTCCTCTTTATGTAAAATGTATTCCCTGAAGTTGTGTTATGTAGCACCCACTGTTGAAAAAGGTCAAAATAAAGCTTTTTATAATCATACCTAGCTAAAAGCACCAGTGTCACAAGCAGAGAGAGGCAAGGTACTCAAACAAATCTTGTAAAAACGTGAAACACGTCCTGCTCCTGGATCCAAAAAGCCAGTCAGCAGCTGAACAGGGACACGTACTATATGAGCCAATCATGCTGTTACACTGACACATGTAAACAAACACTTGGGGTTTATGATACTTTCAGCTGTGTGGTTTGTAATGTCCTGGTGACCACTGAATAAAAAAAAATAAAATAAAATAAGGCTCTCGCTTTCATTCTGGTCTAGCCCAAAAATAGCGGACTGAAGGTGTTAACGAGAAGGCTGCTTAGTGGCAAGGCATGCTTCTAGAAGGCCTTCAGTTAAAATGTCAAGTAGGTAGTGTGCTTTGAGCAGTTTATCAGAGCAATCCAAAGTGCACAACAGCAAGAAAATGAAAGCTAGTTTGATTGTTTACTAAGTACAAGATCAGTATTATTTGCGTGGATGTGAATCCTGTAAATGAATGACTCTGCATGTTTATGAAGCATTCCTCTCATTTTAGTGGCTTGCAAAATGAACTGCACTTGAAAACCTCAGTATTATCAAGCAGTTCTCTAAGTGATGATCACACTTACAACACATTTCACAAAGTGCAACTTTGAAAATAAAACTGAGCCGGAGGATGAAGTTGGTTGTCTGCAAAAGATGTGGTGAATGCATGAATCTGAAATATATTACCAATCTCATCTGGCAGTTGCAGCACTTTGATTTGCACTTGAACTACACATCTTTGAAATGACACCTTTCACCTGCCTGAGATCATTATTCTGGGCAGCAATCTCCTCTGCGTTCCATTTTTGCTGATTTGAAAGCATGACAGCCCTCACTGCCTGTATATATATATTTTTTTATCTTAATGACCAATATTTTCCCATGCAGCAGCTGTTTCTTATCACACCATCATCTTTTCCTCTGTCCCTGCCTCTGATGGATATGGGCTCATGTCATCAGCTGCATGGCCCAGAGGTTATACATAAAAGTGGCCGGCAAACACAGGCATCTGAGCACGCACAGGTCAACACGTTGTGAACAGAAATCATGTTTTTGTTGAAAGAGCAATGGCTTCTGTTGTTTCTGTCTATTTCGAAGGCTGTCAAATATTGCTGTTTTGCAAAAGCTGTTGTCTCAGTTATGTGCACAAGTTGTCTTTTGGTGTTAGCTGGGCCGTGGCAATGCTGAGACCGGTCTCACTCTGAACTCATCACATATGGACACTTGGCCAGAACCCGGCCATTTGAAATTACTGAGTACCTTTAACTGGTATTGTTCAGTATGCAGAGTTAATGTTGTGAAAGAGCACAGCTGAAATCAATATGATGTTTTCTGATACGTAACAAAGACGTTTTGATGCCTAAATCGAAATAATCAGCAAGTGAAAGCAAAGCGCAAACCTGCCAAACCTTACTCTCTGGGTTGACAGATTTACAGCACTACCACCCCTCCTGTGTCTCTTTCTACCACAATTACCCACTCTTCCATGCAGAAGCTCTTGCTTTCTGCACTGACACCAAAGGACATCTCTCTGTAATGCCAGAAGCTTATAACAAAATGACAGAAGTCATCCTGGGATGAGAGCAGGTGGGTATTTCACAGAGCAGCAGCAGCTTTAAAGCAAAAACAGACATGTTACAAAATACTGTAGAGAGTGTGTTGGAAGTAGATTTATAAATAGCCTATTCAGGTTAATAATGCCCCTCTTTTTAGCTGTGGGGTCCTTTGGTTATATCTGTTAGCAATTATTAAGTTTTAATTTTGATAAATGTATTTTAATGTCTCTAAACATCACCGCGACTCACAGGAAATTCCTAAAATAAATTCAGTGGCTATTAAATAAATAAATAAATATATGAATAGGAACAGGCTTTTTTTTTTTCCATGCAAAACACGGGGGGGGGGAGAAGAGCGGGGACATTAGGAGAAGATTTTCTAATTTACAACAACACAGGGATTCCAGTTAGATGGGGGAAGGGTGAGAACACAAACACACAAACACCACTAACACCCACGCAAAGAGGGAAGGTATTCACGCTGAGAATCAAATACATATCTTGACTTCATGAATTCTCAAGGAACGCCAGAAAAGTGTGGATTGCGCTTCATATTTCACACTGAGCTGATGTTCCTAAAATGTGAACACAAAGACATGAAAGCCTGCCCTGATTAGATATAATTTTTAACAAGTATAATATTCAGAACATTCAGTATTTTGAATGATGATGTATGAATGTATGTCCTATGAAAGCAGAGGTGGTGACAAATTACTATTCTATCATCGTGCGGTTCACCTTAATTCTTTTTTCTGCTCTTCCCTTACAGAGGTCGATCTGCATTTGTCAGCTGGAAGTGACATGCTCTACACACACACACACACACACACACACACACACACACACACTTTTTTTTCCCCATTTCTATCTCTCTTTGCAGGGATGACACCCTGGGAATTCCACCAACAGCTCTGGGATGTTGCACAGCTCGTGCCTTATCTAAATGAGCCAAAAGGGAGCACAGTATGTGACCCAGTGAAAAAAAAAATTAAATATATTTTCATATTCTGAATATATATCAACACTTGTTCAAGCCTTCTGATCAAAATTTTAAATATATATCTATAATAGTCTGTTAAAATAGTATTTTTGTGTTTGCTAGATGTCTATACATCCATAAGTTTCCATATGCTTCATCTGAATGTGCCCGCTCCTGTCCTGTATGGTCCCCATTGTTACATGTGTTTTTTGTTTGTTTGTTTATCATAAAAGCTGCACATGTTTTCATCCATGTATGTCTGTGTGTAAGACTATTCATTAGGAAAGCCATTTCTGGTATGGTCTGTTTAGTGATTGGATTATCTGACTCCAAAGGAGGAGCCCACTCTTCTGTAGCCAGATGTACACTGCAGAAATAAACAGAAACTAATCATATGAAGAGCATGTCCACTAAAATCTTCCATTTGGCTCCAGTTCTGATTAACTTGTACTTTTCTAAACACTTTCTGATTAGGATTATGGGAACACTACCTGACAGTTTATTAATCATCTTGTTGTTTGTTGGTTTAATAATACAGTTTATATCACTCTCTCCAATCTGCTGTGGTTGGAGGACACTGTGCAAAGCATCCTTCAGGGGAAGTGCGGTAAGAACACTAATTAAAGGAAATGTGCACTTACTGTAAAGGCTCTCACAGGAATAGAAATACAAAAACAGACACATATACCAGGGTCTTTGACAACTACTGCAGGCATAGCCCTTAGCACTGAGGGTTAGTGACAGTTCTGCCGGATGCAAGCCAAGCCTCCTTTACATCCGCTTACACACACACACACACACACTGAAGGGTGATTAGGTTCAGTGACAGAATGCAAGTACAGCCCTTTTGTCTTTTCCCTCGCTCACTCATCTCTCACTCTTTTCTATTGCCTCCTTTTGTCCTACACCATCACCCAAAGGTGCTCAGGGCCAGTGACATGGGCCCCTGAGGGCCTACAGCCTGTCTGACACTGACAACTGACTGTTGACAGACTATCCACAAGGGAAGTGACACAATCAAATGCACACCACACCCTCCTTCCTTGTGCTGTCATCTGTATTTTTATTGGAATCTTTTGCCCCATTTCCGTTCTTTGACTCACTTTACTTTGTCTTTTCTTTTTCTCTTTACTTCCTCACTCAGACAGCTGTTCTAGAGTTCATCTCTCACAGTTGAATGTATACTGCTTTTAATGTCACATGGCAGCAGAAAGAAATGGTTTCAGCCTCTGGCTTTCCTCAGTGTGCAATTTGTACTGCTCTTCGTAGAATGCTGAACTTAAGCAGTTGTGTCCTTATTACTGCGCTGTCAGTGGATCTTTCCACTGCCATCAGTGCATTTTTGTGATTGTAGCATCATGCTATTTTGCTCCACTAAGTAAGTCTGGCCCTAAATTTAAAAGTAAAAATTCAGTTCAGTTTTATTTATACAATCACAACAAACACTAATCTCAAAGTGCTTTATATCATAGGATAAAGACCGTGCAATAATTACAGAGGAAGCCCAACAGTCAAAATGACACCCTATGAGCAAGCACTTGGTGACAGTGGAAACAAAAATAATAATTATAATAATAGATTAATAATAACTAATGATTAAATGCAGGGTGGGGTATAAACAGAGTAAAAAGAGGTGAATGAAAAGAAATCCAGCTTTTCATTGCATCAGTATCTATCAGTTCCAACTGGTGACCTCTTTCCTATGATTTCCAAAAGAAATTAGCCCACTGTAATGTATATTTGCCCTCTAAAATCAATCAGACTTTGAAAAGTTGGGGGAAAAAAATCACAGTATGTTTGTGATACTGATAGGCATTGAGAGAAAATATGATTTTGCAGATTTCTTAATGGGGAAATCAAAGAAATATAGCTGTTCATTGGTGAATCAAACCACCGTTTTGCAGAGGATGGCCTCGGAAACCCTTAAGGTACATTAGGAAAGCCATAACTATTCTGCATAGGACAGCTTTGGCATCAGATAAAAGACAAAATCCCACTGAACAGATCAGCAGCGATAAAACCTCAAAATGTTTTCCATCTCCAATATTTAATGAGACGTCGACATTAAAAATCCTAATAGTAAGCAACCTTCTGATTGCTCTTCCTGTGCAGTAACTCCTTGAATGGATTATGATTATGGTTGGCTAATTTTAGACAAGTTGTCAGTTGATTTACAGCATACTATAATATTTGATGTGCATGAATGTGCACAAAAAATAAACACTGCCACTGACAAATGTTGGGCAGCAGTTTCAAGCAGCTCTGCGTATAAATCAGAGACGTGCTCGTTTGCACCATCAATAAGAACTTAAAAAGCTTTGCATCAGACACAAACACACACGTCCTCAGACACACTCATTCGTATCTAGTCTTCATTTATTAATTAATCACTCCTTTAATTATAGAAGCACATCAAAAGATTTGTGCTTTCTACTGATTTTAGAATAAAACTGAACTCTTGAACTCTTCAGGTTTTTCTTTAGTGTTTCATTTTGGAATGATGTGCTTAAAAGAAATTCTGGAAAAATTCCCAAATAATATTTTTATTGTAGCTTAGAATATGGTTCAGTCAAAACAAATTTGTTTTTCAATTATACATGCTCTATTTTAATATCATGTTGCACACGTATTCTTTTTAAATGTTCTTTCATATTGTCAGAATGCAACCCTAGAACTGCATGCAGATAAAATAGCTGCTATTCCGGCAGGTATTTTTAGTTTCTGTGGGTTTATATCAGTGTTTATTATTATATTGTTGGGTTTTTTTTTTATCATCTCTCTATGCTCTTCCTTTATCTCCTTGCTTTCCCCTGTCCCTGCCTAGTCGTAGCAGATGGCTGCCCTCCCTGATTCTGCTGGAGGATTCTTTTTTTTTCTTTTTTATCATTACCATAACCAAGCGCTGCTCATACTGCAGGGAATTGTTCAGTTACTGTCTATGGTAAGGTCTTTACTTTCAAAAGTAAAGTTCCCTGAAATAACTTATTCTGTGACAAAGTTATGTGTGAAAAACTAGAGTGAAAAACAGATTAGAAAACATACATCCAGTAAGCAGACACAAGCACTGATACTGGGAAAGTCATAAGTGAGGATTTTGCACATGTGATTACATCTCCCTAATACACTTATTAGCATAATAGGCTAATCTTTATGACATGAAAAAGGCATCCACTGACAGCTAGACTGTAGAATTAAACTGCAGCTCTGCCTTTTAGATCCCTCGCTGCGCCATTTCAGCTGAAGCAAGGATTATTAAGAGTATCTGATCTGAATTGAAAACTCTGCCTGCACCCACACTGCAGGTTTTCATTCCTGAATAGATGCTCATATTTGCTTTTTGTGGATGACTGTTGATATCTATTCTTGGATGTAACTCAGATCTGATACCAATATGAAGTGACAGCAACCCATGGAAAGATGTGCACAAAAGCGGAATGACAAAACATGTCACCTTTTGTGCATGAGACTGCCTTTCTCAATGAGCCTCCATTGAATTGAGGGGTCTCCACAAACAGCAGTCATTTTATTTATATATTTTTCATTTATTTGTGATTATTGTCCTGCTTTCCAGCACTCAAAAGACAGCTGGCTCAGGCTGTCCAAGAAATTCATCTTTAGGCTATGAGTTTATGATATGTTGCCCTGCATCTTAACTCCCATGAAAATACTACTTAAAAATGGACCCGCTGATTAAGATACATGCATAATAGGAAGGTGGATATTGTTTGACAGATTTGTAAGATATAAGGTTGTTTCTCTTTCTTGTTTCTAGCATGTTGCCAAAATATGATGAAATGTAGCCTTTGCATTCTGCAGTAACAGAATTCTGGGGGATGCAACTATTGTGAAGTCAGGCAACTGGTCTTTTTTTTCCATTATTTTCTCACCTGGTTTTATGCTCCATGCCTCATGAGTTTGATACTGTAACAGGAGAACACAGTGAAAGGAGTTGGTCACCTCACTGAGTGTAGCCTATCACTTTGCAGTTAATTGTAATGCCTCCCTCTTTTCCTCTTAGTCCATTCAATATTTATTTGAAAAAAAATGGCAAAAATGACCAGTCTGGAATTTGATTATTTTTTCCCTTGTCTGTCTTCCATAATTGTTGAGACACTGAATTCTGAGGACATTAGAAAAATATATAGAAAAAATTAGAAAAAAATATATATTACACATCCAGCTAAAAAGAAATATCCGAAGTTTAAGTTATTTAATGCTCCCCTGTCCTACTCTATGCTACCTGCCTAGCGCATGCTTTGCTTTCAAAAATTGGTTGTTTACAGAGGTGTGTGTGTGTGTGGGGGGTAATGACATACAACTACTTTGTTACTGTAATCAAGCAGGTATATGTACTTTAGTTGAGTGTTTATTTTTATCACAATCTTTTACTTTTAACAGAAACATCTCTACTTTCTACTCTTTACATTTTCAAAACAGGCTTGTTACATTAGGGTTAAGACATTTGAAGGCAGCTATTTCCCATCACTGCACACCTTCAAACATCAAAACGATTTGAATCTAAAGGAAGGTAACAATAATGAAGGCAATTCTGTTGATGCATCACCAGCGCTTATTGCACAAGATAAGATGAGAGTGGCAAAAACCAAAAAACAGAAAACATAATATATTCATCATTTATTGTACTATAGTCAGAGGGTAATGTGGGCCAGGACAATTCAGAACAGCATTTTTGGCGCAGATGTCCCTAAGCTGTGGCCACGGTGCTTCAGCATCTAATTAGTGCTACAGAAGAGGGGCGAGCAACGGCTCTACTCTCTGAGCCCCTCCCAAATGGCCGCACTTTTCACCCTATCTCTAAGGGAGAGGCCGGTACAGCATCCACATCACTGCAGACGCAGCCCCGGTCCGGGGTTCTATATGATGCATTAGAGAATTATGTTTTTGTGAAACATCTTATAACCCAAATTAAAGTGTACTAACCTTTTTTAATTCAACGGTTGCATGAAAATACTAAGCAGTTTGATGCAGGTTACACTGGCTATTTTGCAGCAAAGTGGTTATGTTTACAGCCATGCACTATGTTGGATGCTGCAGAGAAGCTGTGGTGTTCATGGTCAATGTTAGATTCCATCAAGGTTAGCAGAGGTCACTTTGCTGATTAGATTCACTCACTGAATTCCACATTTGTACCAGCTTTAAACTGTCTAGGGGGTGAGAGTTCAGCCATTCCAGCTCATGTAACATCTTTGTGTGTGTTTGGCTGAGCTCCACTTAGTGTTGGTCACATGTTACTATTGTGTGTCCAGGGACATGACTTTATCATGGTTTCCTGTCATTTTTAGCGAGTAATTTACAAATAATTTAACTCTCAGTCTTTGCTTTATCTTGTGGCTTATGAGCCAGTTTTTAACAGTACTATATGAGACAGCTTTTAAAAGAGGATTTTGTCCTACTGGTAATAAAAAAACACAGATTAATGTAGATTTCCTGTGACCTTATAGTTAAAGTTCTTTCTACCTCTTGTAGCTTCCCCAGAAAAATACACTTCAGTAAGATATATGGATCATAACATAAATTATTATTGCTTAAACTGAAGGTTTTTAATATGTTGAATTGGATAATATGTAAATATAGAGGCCTATTGAAGTGTAAATAATACCAAGAGACACACTTTCTGAGCATCCTCTGCTCCAACAATTTTGCAAACCAGTTGAGCTGAGAATTCAAGTCTGTCCAAGAGGGATAATCCCTTATGGATTATGTTAAGTGGAAAACCAGGAGCAAAATTATTAGGGAGACAGTTCATTTCTTCATTTGCTCTGTCTCTACGCTGACATCATTAAAAGGTGAGCAACTCTGAAACCTTTCAGAATCCAGCTCACCTTTTCTGTATGCAATAATTGTCTCCTCAACACTTGTTTCTTATCCAATTCCTTTCTCACAGTTTCACCCGGTAACCCTTCTCTCCGGCGGTCTGATGTATATTCGGGCATTTTTTTTTTCTTATTTCTTTTACTTTTTTTTTCTGTTAGAAGATTGAATGAGAAACTTGAGCAAAGAAAGATTTGGCTGCATTCAAACTGATGTAGTGCTGGGAAATTTCAAATTAATGCAGTTGATTTGAAAATGTATTTTCGCATAATGGGAAAACCATCTAGATCCAGACATTTACTTCCTCTTCCGTCTTCCATAAAACAGCAGCACGAGCAGCGAGAAGCAGTTCTCTGGAGTGCAGAGTAATGAAAACCTGTTTCAGTTTCCTTGGTGACACCCACGCATGAGCTTTGCCAGTCAAACAGAGGAACTAATGACGACAAAATAACACATTGGAGATGTGGAAATATGCAAAGCTATGCAAAGTCTGCCATTGAAGCCATTGTGCTTGGAGTACTATTTGGATTTTGTGCTGTCCAAACAGGCTACACCTATTTCTTCACCTGAATTAATATTAAGTTTAGATTTATGCATACAGTCCAAAACAATTCTGTTGTCATTACTAGATATGCAACAATTTTGCCTCTTAGTTTTGCTATGTAAAATATTTTTCCTTTGGGAAAGATTTGCCCTTAACCATTACAGGTGCTTAAATAATTGTTACATTATAAATCTCACTAAAGCAGTACTTGACAGGTACTCCATGCAGTAATGTCACTTTGTCGTTTCTGATCACTTTGACTTTATCACTCTACTTTTGGTGCCACTTCAGTTTTTGCATTTGTGGGTTTTAGTGGACAGTTATTAAACAGATTGCCAAGCATTTTGGTAAGCACGTTCATGTCTCTTTCAAGATAAATTAAGATAACTCTGGTGAACCTCCGATTTTGCATATTTTGCCGTATACCATGCAATCATGCTAACAGAGAGAGCTATGAGATTTACACTGTGCTCGCTTGCCATCGGTATGTTGATAATGTTGTTAAAGATGACATCATCATTTAGCTCGTACAGCCTCACAGAACAGACAGTGTGGAATGTCTACAGCATTTATCTATTGTATATAACTGGCAACAGCCAGGCTCTGTTTAGGCAGTGAATTAAGCAGATTCACTTAAATGACTAAATACAGCATCCTTTTCAATATTAGAAAGTGGGGAAGTGCTGCCATTGCAAATTCTGAAAGGACAACAGTAATTTTTCAAGCTTAGTTGCTCAGGTTATTATTTCAAATACTGCAGAAGCCCTCAATATTTTCAACCTGTGACAACCCAAAAGTGGATAGAGTCCATGTACCTCAGTAAATGCTTTTCTTTTCACCTTTTTCATGAGACTTCATGCTGATGTTCCTGACCACAGATTTAAAAACCACTGGCAATATAAGCCACAAGCTTGTGGGTGACGAGCTCCCTAAGTGCTCCTTCAGTCTGCCAGCTCAGTGCAGTATTGAAGAGGTCCGAGCCAACAGTAGCAGTTAGCTGAGCCTTTATTTATGAAAGGGGATTTGCTTTCCTCATGTTAAGTAGCTGGGAGAACAGCAGCCAAAGCAAATCATTAATACTTCCTTCCTCTTCCTACCCGCTCTCTTCTACTCTTTGCTTTAAGAACTTAAGGACTTTGGGCAGCAGCCCAGCAGGATTTTGGCTTCTGTTATTATTTTTCATATTATAGACCACATTGATAGGCTGACTCATACTATATGAGCAGTACAACAGAAACAAGCTACAGACAAGGGTGGTTAAACTTTGCAGTTCAGCCATAAGTTTTAATCTGACTCCCTTCCTTCCTCACCCTGCTCATGGCATTGTAAATGAATTCATAATCATTCACTCCCTCAAATGCCTCTGCACATTTGCAGGTAAAAGTCTAATCTCTGTGTCCCTTTTTTGGATCAGCGTGAATCTTTTTATTCTGTGTGGGTTTACTTCTGCATGTGGAAATATTTTCTTGTTTTATTTGTGATGTTAATTGGTCATAGTTTTTGTGAACACTTTGACTAAGCAAGTCTTTTTTTTTTTAATAGAAATAATTTCCAGGGGGAATGGTGACAGGATGGCAAGGTTCCATGTCTGTTTGTTTTCTCCTTGGCGCTGCTGTGATTCGAAATGTGACTTACCCCAGCAGTCTCTAAGCCACTGGAGTCTAAGTGCTTTGCTCAAGGGCAGGTCAATAATCTTTATTGACTGCTTAGTTGCTGTACTCTGAGTTGCTGTTTTTTCCCAGATGCTTCATGAAATTCAATATGCAGGATAGACACAAACATGGTGGCCATGGAGCAACACTTTAGGTTGCCCACTGGCAGACTGTCGGGCAACTTGGGAGGGAAGCAGTTTCATACCCACACTGTATACAGTGAAGATAGAGTGCTGATGACCTCAACTGAGGATATAGGGTATGACTTGTCTAGTAAGGTTGGTTGTATTAGACTAGAATACATTTGCCCCAAATTCCTTGAGGCTCTGGATGTTGTGGAGCTCTCATTGTTGACATGACTCAGCAGTATTGCATGGATCTCAGGAACCGTGGCCTTGGATCAGCAAACAGGGGTTGTGGTTCACTTTTTCAAGAAGGGGGAGTGGAGGGTGTCTTCCAACTTTATGGGGATCACACTCCTCAACCTCCCTGGGAAGGTCTATGCCAGGGTACTGGAGAGGAGAGTACATCTCTTAGTTGAATCTTAGATTCAAGAGGAACAATGTTGTTTATGTCCTTCCTGCTAAACACAGGATCAGCTGTTTATCCTCTCGAGAAAATTTGGGTTTGTGGGAGTATGCACAACCACAACAGCATGTATTGTGGGGAAGTTCTGTAGGGAGTATGGGGTATCAGGCCCATTGATGCGTGTTTTTTTTTCCTCCTCTACAGGCATACTGAGGGTTTTGTTCACGTTACTGGCAATAAGTCAGAATTAAAGATGATGTAGTTCTGTTGCCTTTATCAAG
>JAMQGT020007289.1:0-23695 GCA_024447675.2 Pterophyllum scalare | reverse complement strand
TTATCCTACTTGGTTCCATTACGTATTGCTTCCCTGTTGTTTTCACTTGACCTAATCCCCTTGCGTGTATTTAAGCCCTCAGTTTTCTTCTGTCCTTTGTTGCGTCGTCGTCTGTGTTTCCCCCTTCATAGCTGTGTGTTTCCTAGTGAGTTTAGTTCTTCTATTTTCTCCCAGGCTTGGTGTATTACCTTTTTGTTTTAGCCTTGGTTGAGATTTTGTTTTGTTTTTTTTGTATTTTGTTTTCGGTTCTTTTGTGCCTGCTGCCAATAAAGCAGTTTTTACTTAGTTCTGTATTCCGCGTCCTGCATTGGGGTCCACCCCTTTCCCCACAGCCCCAACTGTGACAGGATTGTCTCACGGGCATCTTTGCACAGCCTGTACCTGGGGTCTTGCCTTGTGTGGTAGACTCCAGCCTCTATGGATCTTGTGCTTAAAGCTCATTCCTGTGCTGCCATGATTAGTGCCTCTGTGCTGTCTTTCAGTCCGGCTTTGTCCAGCCATTGGTAGGATTTTTCAGTATCAGCCACTATCTGCCAGTGGTACATGCCGTGCAGAGGCCTGTCTTTCCATGACAGTTCCTGTTCTTGCTCTGCTTCTTTCTTGGTTTCTGCTGCCTGAGATATTTACTAAGCACATGATCAGTCATGGCCGTTTTCCCGATGTACTCATGGATCTTGTTTCATCCAGGATGGTGGTTCTGACACTCACTAGTCTCAGGGTGCTGGACTTGGGGTGAAACCCTCCATGTATCTTGATGTCAGTAACTTTGATCTCCTCCTTTAGCCAGCTTATTATCCCAGCAGGATATCTGATGACTGGCAGGGTGTAGATGTAGGATCTTGTTCTTCCCATTCAGCTGACTCCTCAGGACTTGCCTTACTCCCTGCAGGGATTTGTCTGCTACAGCTTTCCTAGTGCCCTCTTCAAGGTTCCCATTTGCCTGTGGGATTCCAAGGTACTTGTAGCTGTCTTCGGGGTCTGCAATGTTGCCTTCTGGTAGTGCAATCCCAGTTCTGACTGCCTTCCCTCTCTTTGTTACCATCCAACTACACTTCTCTAGTCCGAATGGCATTCTGATGTCATTTCTGTGGATCCTAGTGGTGTGGCTCAGGGAATCAATGTCTCGTTCACTCCTGGCATACAGCTTGATGCCGTCCATGTAGAGGAGGTGGCTCCATTCCAAAGTCGGTATTTGTAGCCCAGTCTTGTTGATGATCTGGCTGAGGGGGTTCAGGTCTATGTAGAACAGCAATGTGGACAGGGCATCTCCTTGGTAAATCCTGCATTTGATGACTTGTGCAATTTGCTTGAAGTTAGCTCCCCCACCCCCCACCCCCACACACACACATCCCCATTGAGTTCCTGGTGAAGGCTCTTGGGTCCTGCTGATGTTGTACAGTTCTAGGCATTCCAGGATCCATCACCAGTCATAGGCTTTCTTGCAATCAATCTGGCGGTGCACAGGTCTGGTCTTACATCTCAAGTGACTGCTCTTGAGATGTAAGACGTGGTGTTTTGCTCTACTGGTGTTATTGCTAATTACTTTCTGGGCCCCACTCATGTATTAAGCCATGTGCCTGTTCATCTTAGTCACTATTATGCCTGACAGGAGCGTCAGTTGTTCTACTGAAGCAGGTTATTGGCCAGTAGCTGGATGGGACCCGTCCATTCTGGGTGTCCTCGGGGATCAGAACTGCCATTTTGGCTATGTATTATCCATTAGCAGCTGGTTCATTTGTGCTCCCAGGTGCTAATGGAGTGCAGTTAATGTCTTTAACCAGTTGGTGTGTCTGGGCCTGGTGCTGTCCAACTCTTTATATTTGAGACTCTTTTTTTTTTTTTTTGGATGTCTGCCACTGTGATGGTTACTGGAGCCTCTTCAAGGACGTTGCTTCGGTCTGCTCGTAGATCTGCTAGTCACAGAGCATTGTTGTTATGTGTTGCATCCTTCTCTCATACTGTTCAGCCTTGGTGGGGGAGATTTATGTGGAATGTAACTTGCCCCTTGAGCAGCTGCTGTATCCCTATTGCTGAAAATGGTAGACGCATTGATTATTTCAGTTTGAAAGTGCTTGATGTTTAAGTCTTCCTACAGTGGGGCCTCAACATGTTTGTGATAGTTTGCCCAGACTTCACATAAGATTTGTAGGCCTGTGTTTTTATCTAATCTCCACTTGAGTAATCAAACAGGTGTTTGGTGTTTAACCTGGCAACTGAACCTCCGTTTAACAAGTTTTCCCACACTGTTTCTCTGAATTGAAATTTCAGCCTCTTCAGTAATGTAATGCTATCACTACACTGTGCACTCACTGAGAGCTGACAAACGGTCAACCATGGCTGAAAGGGTTTTTCCGACTGCAGGACACAATTTTGGCGGGGTGGGGTTGGGGGCACAGCTCAGGAACTACTTTCACAATTGCAAAGTGAAAGCTGTTCTTAGAGGGGGGCAACAAAGAGTTCTCTGTCTGGCCTGTGCCTTTTGGCCCAGAAGAAATACTATCTGCTGCTACAGCCCCCAAATCCTGCCTCATGGGCTGATTACGACAGTAGGGCAGGGTGGGCAGAGTGCCTCGCTAGTGCCATGCCCCATAGATCCATTGAGAATTGTTGCGGTTGGTTTCTTCCATTTACATGTGGCGGACAAGAAGGAACAACACTTGCCATTGTAAATTCTTAGTGTCTATACAAGAATACCCAGTGCATCTCAGGCTTTATATATTCTGAAATAATATATTCTGTATATATTCTGGTTTACTCCGAGTGTTATGCTACATAAAATATGCTAAATAAAGATACCTCAATCTTAATGGATAAAACTGCAGTGAAGTTAATAAACATCCAGGACCTGTGCTGGTTGACTGACAGATGATCGGTGAAAAGAGCACCACAAAATCACAATGACACCTACAGTACCACTCAAAGGTTTGGACATACTTACCCATTCATATGAACTGGTACTGTACTGCCTCCCAAAATATTATGAATGAATACAAACCTTATCTGACAACTTAAAATTACCGGTGTTGACTCTAACATGGTGTTTTAAAATCCTAAAAAAAATAAGGTCCAGAAAAGGTCAGATTACATGGCCAACACTGGTGAAAAGTGCGATATGTCACTGGCTCCATTTAATCCAATTAGTAATTCTCAAGCACGCTTTCAAAGACATTAGACATTACAAGAAGGTGCTCCTAATCGCCGTGGAATCTGCGAAGATCCAGCAAAACACCCTCACCCCCTTCCTCTCAAAGCTTTTCCTCTCTCCAAATGTGCAGATGGTAACAGCTGTCTATTGACAAGCTTGAGAATTTGCAGCAACTGGAAAAGCATTTACATTTTTGCTATCAAAGGTGAACTATGAAATGTCTTCCAGAGCCTCCCAATCCAATCCATCTATGGGATTTTGCTTAACGACATGCAAAGCCCATAACTAAATTCCAAACTAAAACATTTTGATATTATTTTCAAATTAAGCCTCTGGGCATGTTAGCATATTTTCAGGATTTCATTTAGAATGACGATGAAGAACTTAGCTCGACAACCCTGCCCACAGCAGCAGTAGCCATCATTATTGTCCAGTCTGCTTATGGACCAGTGTATTAAGTGTGAAAAACTGTTTTGGGGTCTTCTAGAAGGCGACTTCATACTAAGGTGATGTTTTTTTTAAAGATAGTTTGCCCCCTGCTAGCTAGTTAAACTTTGTACCTATGGCAGTTTATCCTTTGTGTGTCCTGCCTTTTTATTACACTAGGCTTTATACCCACATTCTGATTTAGTAATACGAGTTTCCACATCCACCAAAAAATGTGACAAATTGTACTTGAAACCTTTGATTGTAATCCAACAGCTGCTACATATTAGCAAAATGTACAATCTGCATAGTAGAATACATGCATTAAAGTTTAATTAATGCATTTTATATATCATTTTTGTTCAAAATATCTTACTTTCACTACAGGAGATAAAGTTCAGCGGTAAAAAGCACTTACAATTAGGGCTGGGTACCAAACTCAAAATGCACTACTGAGTGCTGAGTCACAGTAAGTGATTTGGTGCCAAAATTTTGCAGCAGAGAACATTTGGGTTAGAGGAAGAAAGAGAGCGAGACCATGTGATGGCACTCGTGCAGCGTGTTGTAGAACAACAATAACGCAGCAGGTTGTCAGATGAAAGCAGTCTCAGGTGTGGTTCACCTTTCAAAGCTTGACAAGACAATTCTCTCTGCAATATTTTTATTACAAAATGCAGAGCTGGCCATGGAAACACATTCAAACTGAGGAAACACCTGATTAAATACTACATAGATGTAAAAGCTGAAGAACATTTTCACCTAAGGACCGGCAGCTAACTTTAGCACATCAGTCGCCAACGTATGAGGAGTTGAACCCATGGATGATGAAACTATTACTGAGGCATTACCAGCTTCATTGACCTCTTCTTCAGGTGAATAATTTGGTAGTTGGATAAGCTGTGATGAGCTGAGAAACTGGACTTTTTTTTCACTGTGTTAGCTTACGTTTTCACTGACCAGGACCAAACGGCGCCCTCTCCTGGAGCTGCTGCAATATTTGAATATTGATTGTGTTGGTCTTTAAAAAGCCATTTACATGAACTGCATGAAAAATGCAAAAATACCACCACCCTGGTTATATTTAAAAATACATGCACAGACTTTGCTTTCATTGTCACAGAAGCCATCAAACGTATAAGACGTAGAAACAAGAAATTCAAAAGCTATTCAAAAGCTGAAGTGCCAACATCGAGATCTGTTCATCCTACTATATAAAAATATTCCTATAGCATTCATTCACTCCCTGTTTGGCCACTCCTCTTCAACGCTGTGGTAGGAAAGAAGACAAAGAGGAGAAAATCATAGGGTTACACTACACCATAGCATAGTCAAAGAAAAGGAGGAGCAACATGTAGAGAGATGGGATGCAAGCAAGTGAACTTCATCATAACAACACAAGCCCCTCCACCCTCACTCACCTCCTTCCCCCCGGTGCACCTCACCCTGCACCCCCTGGTCCTGAATCCCATCCAAATCTTATACATTCACAGGCCGGGGCTAGCCAACTTTCACAGCTGTCACACATTTTCAACAGATTCCACCAGGCCTAGATGAGGCTGGGGAGAAGACATTCCTGTGCCATTACACATTGGCTAAAAGGAATTACCGTTAACATATGATATTGTGGAAGTGGGAAATTTGCCACCCCAACCTTGCCCAAAGCACTCCGGAACTCAGGGTCATGGATTTATTATCTCAGATGGCCCTCAGAGGTCACTGGGGGCTGTTTTTTTTTTTCTCCCTCGCTGTTCCGGCAAAAACCCCTGCAGCCCCAAGTGTGCTATTCATTAAGTACACTGTGTAGCTTTGTGTGTGTCTGTGTCTGTGTCTGTGTGGATGTGGTGGTGTTGGGGGTAGGGAGGGGGTGTCCAGGATGGGATGGTGGTGGGGGGGTTTACTCACAGGAGTGGGAGACACATGTTACTGTTGCTCTACGGGTATTTGTCATAGGAACGGCATGTCTTGTCAGACTGAGAGGCCATTCCCAGCTGTTGGGCTGCAGCACCGTGATGCAGCCTGAGCAACCATGGTCACATAAACAGGATGCCTCTGATGTACAATTGCACAAGTGTGGGTGAACAGTCCCAGTTCAGCATAAATTGTTTTTCCTAAATGAGAGTTTGAGGTTGCGGCCATCTGAAACTTCATAGTTCCTCTTTTAATGTCTTGGGTTTTGTGCTTCGAATATAAAGAAAAAAGATCTCAGTGTTAAAAAGTTTTACGTTTTCAGTCATTCAGCAACAAACAAGACAAACGACTACTTTTCATGTTGCTGGTTCAACAGGCCGAAGGTACCGGGATGGTTGTGCGTTAGTCCGACGTAGAGCTATTACTGGCGGCCTCTCTAGGGTGTACCCTGCCTCTCGCCCTATGACAGCTGGAATAGGCTCCAGCCCTGCCACAACCCTGAATAATCCTTTTCAGCTGAATAATGGATGGATCTTCTAGCCACGTATTATCACCAGGGGGCAGTGTCCAAAACAGTCAGGTCCTTCAGCTTAGAAGAAAGGCACTGAAACTGTTAAAAACAATGCAGCCACCGTCTGTGCTTCTCACTTGCGTCTGACCTTTGATTACTTTTTTTTTTTACATTCTTTCCTTTTCGTGGCGAACTCCGCCGTCGCTCCCAATCCTGGTCAAGGAAACTTCTAAATCATTCCACGTTCTCCCTACGCACTGTGTCCTCACTTCAGGTGAGGAAGTCTGCAGCAGTTGCATATCCAAATCCTTCACTCTGCGTAACTGAAAACCTACGCAAACAACCACAAACATGATACCGCTAGTTCCGCTTAAGCCTGCAGTCACGCTAGCAGCTTTATGAGGTGGTAATTAGCCTCGATACAATGCTGCTTTGAACTAACAGCTAAATTCAGCAAGCTAACAGTGCTTCACAAGTCATCGTTTATCATCGGGCGATTTAAAATGTTGCGATAGACAAGCCAATAACATCGGGATATCACACGTGTATGCAGAATACATCCTAAGTTGCCATACCCAGAGCTATGTGAAGTTGCTTTTAATGACAGAAGTTGTCTGAAAGCGTTTTAAACGGGGAACAAAGTGTAGAGAATTAGATGGGGAATCTAATTAAAAATAATAATTCAGAATATAAGTATAAACTGATTCTGAGTACAACAATGCAGAGGGACTGTGGACGTGATCTAAGAGGAAACCTCGGCCTATGCTAAGCATAAAAAGGTGGGAAAGACTGAGTTAATAAAATAGAATCAAAGAAGCAGCGTATACAAGGCAACAAGTATGCAGTGAAAATAAAGGAAGCAAAATAAAAGTGGTGAATCATACAAGTAAAACAAAAGTATTACCGAATGCATGGCTACATGGCCTGAAGAAATAAATGAAAACAGTCCTGCAGCTCTTTTATTCTTCATGGACCTGTTTTGCCTGTCTCACAAACTTGACACAGTTTGGCACGTGGAGTTGGATGGACGAGATGCAGAACAGACTGAGTCTCGTTATGTGCTAAGAGGAGGGGAACTAAAACAAAATGCATTCAAGAAGCTTTACACGCGTTCGAGGAGGGAGAGCCTGCAATCAGAGCTGAAGACGAGAAATATAAATCTGCGACTATTTTCCAATAGCTAGAGGGCATTTTGTTTTCATGATTAAATCTTGGAATGTTTCAGTGCTTTTAGCTAAATTCGGAGACCTCCTATGGTCTATTGGCTACTATGCTTTGGAAATTGCTCCCAAGCACCTGCAATGTTGGCACATTCAGAATCCCTACTCTATTAAACTCTATTTTTTTTTTCCTGAATGCTCATAACAGCTAAATATTTATAGAAAGTCACTGTGCCAAAGTAACCAACTACATTTTCTAAATAAGCCTTATTTGAAAATAAGGTCCAGATGTTTCACGTTTTTGGTGCACCGTGCAGACGGCTGTGAGGAGTCAGCGTGTGTTTTCACCATTTCCATGACAGGAGTATGATGATGGTTCTCTTAGTAATTTCAAGGCAACCCCAGTGCTCCGCTTCCTGGAAATAAAACAAAACTATGTTGTAGCCTGCGTCATCCAGTGAGTCAACTAAACAGTCTGGAGGGATATCTGTGAGAGAGTCCAGACACAGTCATTCCTCCTTCCTCTAACTTCCATGACTGTTCAGTTTGCTCACTGTCAGCGCAATCGGTCCAAAGCAGAACATCCTTTCTGGTCTTTTCCAGCACGGCGTTAACATAGCAGGAAAAAATCCCAAGATTTTAAGTGACATATATAATATGTGGAACTGACTCATTTACCTTAGAGTTAAAAAAAAAAAAATATCGCCACCTGTTCTTCTACAATAATTTAATGTGTAAAATGTTTTATTCCCTCTGTTGCTAGCTGTGTGGATCTACTGTGGAGGTTACTGGCAGTCACTTTAAAATGCCTACAGTCCAGTCAGTGGTCTGTAGACTAGGGAAACGTGCGTACTCTGCATCCGGCTGGCAAGTGGCTGCCGGCATGCTGGCAGTCGCAGTGTGGAGGTGCAAAGAGATTGGGAATATTGGTGTGCCTGCTTTGGTGTTTTCTGCTGGAGCTTAAAACTGAAATGCATCACTGAATGGGGGCTTTCCTGACTTTGCACTTATAGCAGTGGATCCTGTAGCTGTAAGTAATCGCTGATACTGAGAAATCGTGAAAATTGTAAAGAAAAAAGCTCTATATTTTTTTTCCCCCACTCCGGCTTCCATCACTGTGCTTATTGTAATCCCCATATAAACTTTAAATCTCTGACAATATACAAGAAGGTCTTGTGCAAAAATGTATTTCGCAGCGCAGACTAAACATACACATTCCTCAGCGGAATGGGTTAAAGTGAGTATACACAAAACTAAATACAAGCTTTGAAGCCTGCCTTTGCTGATATTGATATCATTGCAGCACCTGATATTAAAAGAATTCCTGCCAGATGACTAGGGGGAGAAAAAAAAAACTGATCTCACTCTTCTCTGCCTTCAGGCCGGGGTTCTTCGCTTTCCTTTTGTCTGAACGAGGATACGGACGAGTCTGTCATTTGACCGTCTCTCTGCGCTGTGTACACTTCAGATGTAGCCCTGACAGACTATGAATCATCTGTTACAGAGAAACTAGGTTAGAGCACAATAGGCTCTTCATAAAGTAAGGCAAGGCGAGGTAGTAAAGCTGCAGAGAACATATGCACGGCAGCCATCTTGGAATCCAAGTATGAGGAAAGACTGGATAAGAGACCAGTTTGTTTTTCTTTTCGCTCCATTAATTTCAAAATCCATTTTACAGTAAGATTCATTTCTAAGGTGAAGCAATAAAAATCCTTGCAGAGTGTGTTGGGCAGGCTGTCAAGTGGGAACTCCAAGATTAAAAATGACCACAGTTTTTCTGTGTTTACATACGCTATATAAAAAACAATATGCCCTTTACACAGCAGAGAGCCTTTTCTCACCATGTATTATTAAAAATAAGATCAATATTGACACTGTAGGCTTATAGTCGAGGGAAGCCGGGAATATTGCCTAAATATTTTAACAACCTCTCTTCAATTTATACCACTTTTTCCCCGGGAGCTTCACCCACGTGTTTCAGGCCCTCTGTAATACGGACCTTTGGCTGTGCTCTGTGTCCAGTCTACCTTACAGCAAGGAAATTAAATGTTAAATATTTACCATTCTCCTGGTATGTGACCCCACAGATTCCGGCTGTGATGGGTAGCAGCCACATTCCTCCCACGGGAAGTTTATCCTTGCTCCTTACTCCCTCCCCCTCCTCGCTATCCTGCGTTGCTTTTGAACGTATCCACTGGCTTAGGCATCAGCCTAAATCTCTGTCATGAAATACACTAACATGTCACATGTGCTACTGCAGTCTGTTGTGAGGCTTTCCAGGACTAACAGGAAATTTTAAGTGCCTGTCATATAGGAGGTAAAATCCTTCCAGCTCTCTTCCGCCAAATATCTGAACCCTATGATTTGAACCTTTCTTTTCTAAAGGCAACAATGTAAAATCTTTGATTTCCATGAAGTGCTCCTGTGGTATAGAGGAAGAGATGAATTTTGTAAGGCTTGAGTGACCTCGACTAGACTCTATTTTGCATGAAGGCCTGTGCGTAGATTGTAGGCTGGTGTCATTTTTGCACCCCTCTTTTAAGGTCCCGCCACAGCATTTCAATTGGGTTGAGGTCTGGATTTTGACTGCAGCACCTTGATTCTTTCCTTTTGCAGCAGTTCTGTTATAGAGTCGATGGTGTGCTTGGGATCATTGTCCTGTTACACGACCCAGTTTGGGCCACTTCATGGAAGACTCAATGACTGCAAGGTGCGCAGGTCGGCTGTCTGCAAAACCTCTTCACCACCATGCTTCACAGTTGGCATGAGGCGATGTGCCGTGTTTGGTTTTCACCAAATGTGGTGCTGTGCATAATGGCCAAACATTTCCTCATTGGTCTTGTCTGTCTGAAGCACTATTATTCCAGAAGTCTTGTGGTTTGCTCAGATGCAACGCTGCGAGCTTGAGCTGCACTGCCGCGTTCCTTTTAGAGAGAAGAGGCTTTCCCCTGGAAACTCTTCCAAATAAGCAATCTTGCTGTCGTGTTTAGACTATTCCATTTATAAAGGAATGAAGTGGTGATGATGCAAGGAATGCAGCAAAAATGATGACAGTTCTTTATGTTTCCAGCCTTGATGAATATGCCCACGTGGGCAACGTTTGTTGCATTTAAAGAATCCCTCTTTCACTCACAATCAACTGATGCTTTAAAAGTACATTTTGGGGGATAATCTTTCAAGGAAAAGTGTACTTAAGTCATGGCAAAGAATACAGCCAAAATTGGAACATAGTTTGAGTGAAAAGAAATGGAACTCGTCTGATTTCACAATGTCCCCGGCACAAAGCATCTTTTTATCCCTAAGACCCCAGGCACCCCACCCCTTCAGATGTAGCCTTTTGTTGTGCGCATGTGACTGTAGAAATGGCTCCGTAGGAAATGCCAGACACCCACAAAAAAAGCAAGAGAAAAATAGTTGTGGGAGCCACCCTCTGCATCAATTCAGCTGCAACAAGAAGCATTTTACAGCTGGTTTATTGTTATTCCTCTGCTGTTTAAGCTGTCTTTCATGTCAAAAGTCTTTTCCTACTTACAAATCACTGGGAAGCAATCCCTTTCACTGCACTGCTGTGCCCTAAGCCCCTTCCTAGGGTCCAGTCCTTTGATCACCTGTAAGGTTGGCCATCAAGTTAAAAAATAGAGAAACGGGCTGCTGGGATAAGCTTGTGTTCTTGTCTGGAACAGAGGAAGCCACCGCTCCACCAACCCTTTTAGCAATTCCCTTTTTTCTTGTTTCTGCTCTCTCTCGATGAGCCTGGGAACAAAATCTCTGCGTGGTGGTGGTGGTGGTGGTGGGGAGGTGGGGGATAGTTGCGGTTGTTGAATTGTTTGGGAAATGATTATGCGTTGGCTGCATTAATGAGGATTCCTCAACGGGTAAACAAATTGATTAACTAATTAGCTTAGAAATGCAGTGCTGTGTCCCCAAGAGAAACATACTACCCTTTGACCCAAGGCTTTGGATGCAGTGTCCCCGAAGTGTACACCACCGTCACACTGTGGCCCTCTGCCAGAGGCCTAGACCGGTTGTCACCGCTCCTGAGTTTTAAGACTTGGTTAATTGGATTCCCTGAGTGCCCAAGGAGAGGAAAGAGAGGGAGCTAGCTTGTTACGAGCCCTTCTGTTCCAGAGGAGGGAGGGAGGATAGGGGTCCCTTATCAGCCATCTTTGGACACCTCCGGTGGCTATTAATCAGAGCCAGAGCCCGACTGGAGCCAGAAGAGGATCTGCAAAGGGGCGGGAGGGAGAGAGGTTGAGCCTGGAGCCTTCCTTGGGCCTCACTGACACCCTCGCATCGGGAACTTCAACAGACAGCATAAACACTCCTTCCTCCCCTCCTTCCGCAAGTCTAAGGGTATACACTAGTACAACCCCCTGCAAGCTTTCCTCCACTTCTCTAGTGTCCTCACTCAAATTGATTTAGGTTTGGTTTAGCCCCCTCTGGCCTGGGCCCATCCATTTTAGGTGGCGTGACAGGTTTATATCGCCCCCTTACTGTGTTATTATATTGGTGCTGTGCCGCCCGTTACTATTGTGCTAATGAAAATTTAGCACCAGACATAATATTCTTTTTCACAGGATGTGCACTCAGCATGCAAAATATTTTGAGCACATTTACAGGATTGGAAGGACTCGTTATTATTAATATTTTTTTTATTTTATTTTATCATCTGGGACAGACCAGGCAGAAAAACAGGTCTATGGACAGGAAAACAAGCACTGGGTGCTGCGAATGTCGGGGCGTTTTGTAAATTGAGTTAACATTTTGTACGTGTTAGTTTGGCCGTGGCCTTTGACTTTTCTTTGTGTTTGAATGCACAAAGGGAATTCTGTACCAGTACAAGGATTAGTAACAGAAAGCCTGATGAAGTCTGCATCTCTGCATGTGCACAGAGGACAGCTAACATGTTTAGCTTGGTTACTGTCTTAAATTAATTTGGAAAATGCAAATATTTTGCACTAAAATTAAAATATTAGGCTAATGGTGACTATTTCAGTCATTTTTCTTTAGCTCCAAGTGGTGGACATTGCTGCTGGTGTAATTAGATGATTTATTCCAGATTGTTCATGTCCCTGGAGGCCCTTATTCTGCAACGAATTGTCTAAATTCTACATAATTTCCTTTGAAGGCAGAAAATCTATTTGTAGATTTTGGTATGCACACTCTGAAATGTGTTAATCACTAAGATTGTTTCATTCCTCCCAGAATTTCAAAAGAAACTACCAATCACTGCGAAAGCGGTCACCAATAGCGCGAGATTCATTATTACAGCGGTTCCCACAAGATGAGAGGCACAGGCGAGCTTTCAGATGAATTTCAAACTTAAATGGAAAGCTTCTGCGGAGTGCGATACAAAGCGCCATGTGTAAATATTGAATAATGAGGCGCTTTCAAGTTCCCGCCTTTGGAAATGCCATGAAGAGAGAGGGGAAAAAAAAAACTGCATTAATGACAGCTTTTGGTGTGGTTTACATCACACGGGCCCATGAAAAGCAATCGGCAGAGATAAATTTGTTATTATTAGTCTCTAAAGGCATGAGATTTACAAGCCGCCGTGCATTTGCGCTCAAGATGTGCTGACACAGTTTCTTTGAGAAACATGTGACAAATATTAATGAGGTGCTCAGTCGTAGCGACGGCGTTGCACTCGGGATTAGTCAACATTTGGCACACAAGCAAATCTCCTATCAGTGATGTGGCCGTGATCACTGGCATTCTGTATACTGCAGATGTTATACATATCATATTTATGACACTTACAGCTCTTTAAAAGGGACAGCACAAGCTTACGAGCTTTTCAAATGATTGACCCTTTACATCGGTCTTCTTACGAAGTATCGTGAATATTACAAAACCACTCGTACCACACAGCACCACAGGAAATCATTCCTACCTGTCACTGTCAACGTTACAACTGCTCCTTATGACTCCTGGACTATGTGCGCTTGTTTATACTGTGCATTGTATTGTTTTAACTGTGGAATATTTAACTTTAATTTAACATTGCACTTTTAGTTCTGTAGTTTGATGGGGTTTTTTAAACTTATTTTTCATATAGGATTTTCCTTTTTTTTTAAAAATCTGTCAAAACATTAAAAGAAATAATCTAATGAGAAGCTTGACTAGGAGAACACTTTGTTAAGCCAGAGGTCCAAACGTCACCAGCTGCGATGGTCAGATGAACCAGCTCAGCATACTCTCTGCCTGAGTCACACAGAAAACACGCATTTCATGCAACTTAAGGTCCGGATTTCTCATGAATGAAAAATCAGAGACAAATGCCTTTACACATGCTCATTTTTAGGTCCTCTGTATGTTGCCAGGGAAGTTGACTCAGCATTGCTTGGCACTGTTGTTGCTCACCAAAACTCTTGGAAATGAGAGTTGAAAGTTTGTGTAAAGTATTTTTTTTAATTAAATAATTAATTTCTTTTTTTTTACAGATCCTTTAAAGTGTTTCTTGTTGTCATCACATGGGCAAATAAATTCAGATGAGTCACGAACTAACCACCACAGCTCACTTTGGATACGTGAGTAATACGAACACTGGTCCTTGACAGGTCCTTATTCAATTCGTAGATATAAGGAAAACATTGGCAAATAAAATATACATGAATATGGTTGTGGTTCCAGCTTCGCTAAGTCATAGTGTGCTGAGTCAGTTTGAAGTAATCGTACAAGAGATTATTTCTATAATTCAGTGCTGCTCAGCTGAGTAATCACAAAGTGGGGGAGGCCTTTCATATGCAGCAAAGTTTTTTATTTATCTTTTAAATATTGCATCGCAAAACTCATATGTTTAAGTAGACATTTGAAATGATGCATGGCCAGTATACGATTTACCATATACACGATGTCATCATAATCAAGGGGAGGGGGGGGAATCTGGACAAGCTTCCCTTTGAGGTAATGTCCTCTTGCACAGCTGGACTGTTTTCGGTTCAGGCCTTGTTCGCTCCTCGGAAGTTCTTAATTGTGCCTCTGCCAGGCAGAGACAGACAGACAGAGGGACAGACAGACAGACATTGACAGACAGACATTGACAGACAGACACTGACAGACAGACAGGGACAGACAGGGACAGACAGGGACAGACAGACATTGACAGACAGGGACAGACAGACATTGACAGACAGACATTGACAGACAGACATTGACAGACAGGGACAGACAGACAGACATTGACAGACAGGGACAGACAGAGACAGGGACAGACAGACAGACATTGACAGACAGGGACAGACAGAGACAGGGACAGACAGACAGACATTGACAGACAGGGACAGACAGACAGGGACAGACAGACAGACATTGACGGGACAGACAGGGACAGACAGACAGACATTGACGGGACAGACAGACAGGGACAGACAGACAGACATTGACAGACAGACACAGACAGGGACAGACACAGTCAGGGACAGACAGGGACAGACAGTGACAGACACAGACACAGACACAGACAGTGACAGACACAGACAGTGACAGACACAGGGACAGACACAGACAGGGACAGACACAGACAGGGACAGACAGACAGACATTGACAGACAGGGACAGACAGACAGGGACAGACAGACAGGGACAGACACTGACAGACAGGGACAGACAGAGACAGGGACAGACACTGACAGACAGGGACAGACACAGACAGGGACAGACACAGACAGGGACAGACAGAGACAGACACAGACAGGGACAGACAGGGACAGACAGAGACAGACACAGACACAGACAGGGACAGACACAGACAGGGACAGACAGACAGGGACAGACACAGACAGGGACAGACAGACAGGGACAGACACAGACAGAGACAGACACAGACAGACAGGGACAGACACAGACAGAGACAGACACAGACAGACAGGGACAGACACAGACAGGGACAGACAGACAGACAGACAGACATTGACAGACAGGGACAGACAGACAGACATTGACAGACAGGGACAGACAGACAGACATTGACAGACATTGACAGACAGACAGGGACAGACATTGACAGACAGAGACAGGGACAGACAGAGACAGGGACAGACAGAGACAGGGACAGACAGAGACAGACAGGGACAGACAGAGACAGGGACAGACATTGACAGACATACAGGGACAGACAGAGACAGGGACAGACAGAGACAGGGACAGACAGAGACAGGGACAGACAGAGACAGGGACAGACAGAGACAGACAGGGACAGACAGAGACAGGGACAGACATTGACAGACAGGGACAGACATTGACAGAGACAGACACAGACAGGGACAGACATTGACAGACAGACACAGACAGGGACAGACATTGACAGACAGAGACAGACACAGACAGGGACAGACATTGACAGACAGAGACAGACAGACAGGGACAGACACAGACAGACAGACACTGACAGACAGGGACAGACACAGACAGAGACAGACACTGACAGACAGGGACAGACACAGACAGAGACAGACACAGACAGACAGGGACAGACACAGACAGGGACAGACAGACAGACATTGACAGACAGACAGGGACAGACAGACAGACATTGACAGACATTGACAGACATTGACAGACATTGACAGACAGACAGGGACAGACATTGACAGACATACAGGGACAGACAGAGACAGGGACAGACAGAGACAGGGACAGACAGACAGGGACAGACAGAGACAGACAGGGACAGACAGAGACAGGGACAGACATTGACAGACAGGGACAGACACTGACAGAGACAGACATTGACAGAGACAGACAGGGACAGACATTGACAGACAGAGACAGACACAGACAGACAGACATTGACAGACAGAGACAGACACAGACAGACAGACATTGACAGACAGGGACAGACAGACACTGACAGACAGGGACAGACACAGACAGAGACAGACACTGACAGACAGGGACAGACACAGACAGAGACAGACACAGACAGAGACAGACATTGACAGACAGGGACAGACAGACAGGGACAGACAGGGACAGACATTGACAGACAGACAGGGACAGACATTGACAGAGACAGGGACAGACAGAGACAGGGACAGACAGAGACAGGGACAGACAGACAGGGACAGACAGAGAGACGCTGTTTTTGTGTGTCATAAACATTTTTCACAAAGTAAAAATGAGATTTTGATGTTTAGTCAAAGCCATCATGTGTACCGGAACACTCCAGGAAGCTTTTAACAAATGTTTCCAGTTTAGCGGCAAAGTCAGAGCTTCCTGGTTGGTACTCTGGTTTCTGTGCATTATCTTTAATTAACGCTACCTTGGACAGATTGGCAGCATCTAAAGTTTGCCTTGAATCCACCTTTTAAACTCAAATAATGGTTTCCTGTGTCACAATACAAACTTCTCACAAAGTTAGCTCGTACCTGTTCACAGCCTTGTTCTGACGTACTCGGACCCTGCTGTTGCAGGATTAAATGTCACGTGCACACACACTCACAGAGGCTACTGTGAAACCTAATAATGTGACAGATATTTATTATCCTTTGGCGTATGAAACACTACAAAATACCAACTACGGGTGATTTCACCTCTCCTGAATGCTTCAGCACTTTAGTTGCACAGCATTCTGAAATGTCTCGTAAACAACATGCAAGAATTTAATCTGTTATACAGACAGAGGACAACACCATAAGGCACGCACGCACACACAGATCACTGGAGCAGCAAGCCAGCTGAACAGTTACTTGTGAGTCCAGTATGATTAACACAACTAAATGGCCTGCAGAAAAGGTGTGGTTGCATTGATATTCTGAACAGTAATGTGTGGTAAGCTATGCAACACATCTGTCTCCACTAATATTTGGGAATTATTCATTGGGAGTGTATAGCACAGTGAAGTTTTACTGCAGGAGTTTACAGTTTTAAATTGTGTTTACTGCAGAATTCCCACAAGTTTTCCTTTTTTTTTATTTTTATTTTTTATTTTGCACTAACGTCTGTGATGCTCTAGTTTGCAATCAAGTCCAAACAAGCGATCCAGGGTTGCTCCTGCCATAGCTTTCTCAGAGGTATACCTGCTCCTTTGAATCAGTATCTGATTTCATACACATACTGCTGGTTTAAATACTGCCTGACAAATGACCTGCAGCTAGTGCCGATTCCAAGGGGAAAAAAAGGGGAAGCAGCTATTAACTTTGGCCATGGTACAGCGATAACTGGAGGGCAATGGTTACACAATCAGCTCCCTCGCAAGATAAGGTCATTGTGCTAGCTCAGGTTCGGAAGTAAACCCGAAAGCCCTGTGTGACAAGTAAACAACAGGAAGGAAATAATCAATTTGGTGCTTTTAATGAACAACTTTGAATCTGACGTATATGTTAGTACAAAATTGCCACACGCTGGTTAAACATTACTCCTGTAATAGTGCAGTTTTAAGGTAGTTGTGAGCAGCCGCGGGGCACGTTAGCATGCAGCCGGCTCAGAGTGTCTGTGCTCTGCACTCATGCTGAAAACAGCGAGTGAAAGCAGAGGTCAGAATCTAACATCTGCAACTGCATTTCTGCTATTGCAAAAAAAACGTTCATTACATTTTGATAAATTTGGTCATGGTCAAAATTATTTTTACTCAGAGGCTTGTTTACATAAAGTAATGCATTTTACACTCGTGCCTGCCAGAGTGCAAGGAAGCAGCGACCGCAAAAGCTGAATTAGAGACCATTAAAAAGACGCACGATGGAAAAGTTTGTCCAAGAGTGATCAAGAATCTGAAAAAAAATCAGGAGACGGAAATTTAGCTTTATAGGTTATGCATTTAGAGTGCACTCAAGCTGTCTAATTCTTTAATTTAACCTCGCTTCCTGAGACGCGATTTTAAATTTATAAGTTCTCTAAAGTACACAGTCTATGGAGTGTTTTCTTCTTTAAAGTGAATGTTGTAGTTTTGAGTTTGGTTTCCAGTTTTTTTCTTCTTGTATGCCTTTGTTGTATTTATTGATACTTAAAGAAGAGGGATAAGTAGCGTTTGTCTTATGAAAACATTTGATCCTCTGCTGCCCATCTATTTAATGACTAACTCCCTTTCCCCAGGCCTTTTCCTTTGGCTTAAGAGGTAATCGTGTAAAGCTTCCTGGACCTAAACGAGGGGAAGTGTCGGGGTTTAAACATTATTAAGCTAGGAGAAATGTTCATGCCGGACTGGAGAGGGCATTATAAGGAGTTGCAAATCCATCTAGGCTCACTCTGTCAGTGGAAAAAAGGATGAGAGGGTGGTGGTCGTGGAGAATGAGAACATCACGAAGAAGTGCTGGAGTAGATTTCCAGTCAGGTGATTTCTGTGCTGATTACACTCACATGTCACTGTTTTAGGTATACCTTATTAGTATCAGGTTGGGTCCCCTTTTGTGTTCAGAGCTGCCTCAGTTCTTCATGGCATGCATCCAACACGGTGCTGGAAAATTTCCTCAGAGGTTTCGGCCCATTTTGATACGATGGCATCTCAGAGTTGCTTCAGATTTGTCAGCCGTATCTGGAGAGATGCTTTTCTGCATAGCTTTGTGGTAACAAGCGGTTATTTGTTACTGTTGCTCAAAGCGGCCTGGCCGTTCTCCCCTGACCTCCGGCAGCAACAAGGTCGTTTCTCCCAGAGAACTGCTGCTGAAAGGGGGAAAAAAAAGGAAAGAAACAAGCAGCACAGCACAGCAGATTTCTGTGACATGAAAAAAAAAAAAGTAAACTGGTTCTAGTTAAAAACAAACTCTTATTAATGGAACTTGTCTGACATGGACACCAAGGAAGACTCAATGAACACAGTTAAGCTGAGTCATTCAAAGAGGCCAGAAAATGGGGCCACATCATAAATATTCAGTCAAGGACACAGTAAAGCGTACAAATTTCCCAGGAAACAAACGGTTACCGTCCAATCCTACTCCGTCTCGTTCTGTATTGACGTTCATCAGTCATGCGAGGAAGGGTTTAGCTGAGATGCACATGAACACGCCCGCTGCACATTCACTAGCGGCATGTTAATGCCTGCATGCCAAGAAATAAATTATTTGGAGTAGCAACTTAATTTCATCTCGGATCTGTCAGGCGAACATCAAGGACGCGGCTAATTGATGCAGATGTAGGTGAGCTGCTGCAACGCACCTTCGAACAGCTGAGCAGAAGCCGAGGTGTGGAGACGTTTTAAACTACTTTATACTTTGTAGCCATATTTTAACATCAGAGTTAGTCTTAGATTGAAGCAGAAATGTAACAATGTGGTATTTTTCCTTAATGGATGGGCAATACATGATGAATTAAAATGACAGCAAAGGTGGAATTTATTTATTTATTTTTAATCAGTAATGGGGTGATTATTATTTATACTTTTTAGGGTATCAGTCCTATGTTTTTAGTTGCTGTAGTAGATGACAGCACAATGACAGTGGTCTGTCAGTGTCGTCTTGGATATGATTACTTTAATATCCAGATTGACTGCTTTAAGTCTTCTAGAAAACCCACAGCTTCATGATCTTATCCTGTAATGACACTGATGGATTTGTTTCATTTTACTTTTTGAGTTATTCAGTAGCAGAAAGTGATCAGTTTCCATCAGCACTAAAATAATATGCCGTATACATTCAAACGTGCCTTTTCTTTTTTCTTTTTCTTTTTTTTTTACACTCAGAGTAAAGCAACTTCACAAATTCTCCAGTGACATAATTACCAGCACAGTCAACACAAAGCTTCACCATCAGCTAAATGATCCAGCCAGGAAGTACGTTAGAACTTATTCCAGAAAAGCCCACTCTGACACCCTGGATCATTTGAAGTCGTGGAGAAGGAGCCTCATTACTGCCAAGGCCCACACGGGGGGTTCACTCCCAGACGTCGTTTAATGGCAGTAAAAAGGAAAAAGGCTTCAAGGTTACGAGACGCTGAATAGCTTTGGAGGAGACGGCTTGCTCTCCCTTTGCCCCGTATCCCGCGTCACTGGAGCCAGTGGAGTCATAAATGGCTGCTAACACTAACAGTAAACGGATATAAAAAGACTCCCAGTTTCCTTTATATGACCCATTCCCCCTTGCTCAGGGGGTTTGTTGATAGGAGCCGAGGGTGTTGTGAACAAAAGGGGATGGATGGAGACTGTGGAAGGAGGAAGAGCCCCATACGTACTAAGGAAATGAGAGGAAAGTTCCAGGACAGTCTTTGGTAAACACAAAACAGACCCCCAAATCTGCAGTCTGAATATGCTTTAGTTTAGCAGCATTTTGATCTTTCATCTGAATGCAAACCTTCTTCAAGTTTCTGATTTAGAAACCATTAGGGGTTTAGTTTTATTTTACAGCATGTCCTTCTGTTTGCTACGATTGCAGCAAACACCGCGAGCGATGACGTCAAACGGCATTATTCTTAGATAAGTGGAAAGATCAAACTCATTTAACACAAATGAAAATAACCGATTCCAGATTCTTTATAAGACTCTGAAAGGATTAAAAAAAACAAGATTTTAAGAGTTCATAAAAGATTAAAGGACTCGTTAAAATGCAAATTTGTACTTACAGAGGAGAAGAACCCCTTTAACTGCTGGGAGGAGTGAGGAGACGGTGACTATCATGTGCCAATGTAAAGTAAAGATTTGTGGGAATGGTGATAAAAGTTGCATTTAAACAGTTGATTAACAGACAGTGTATATAGACTAGTTTCCACTACTTTATATATGTGGTAATTTCATATTCACACACACACACACTGTCTATATACTCAAAATAATCATTCCTGCTTCTTCATCACTTTAAAAGTTTTCACATTAGTTGTTATTAACTAAAAAGTGATTTAACCTGCCTGGAGGACTTTACAGGAGGTGACTTAGGGATTTAGTCATTGTTCTAACCATGATTTGTACTTGTCATTTTGAAGGTAACATTGTGGCATGGTAGTGTAGTGGTTACATTGTCACACCGCAGCAGAAAGGTTCTGGGTTTGGGTCTCCTGGTCGGTGCTTCCTTTGTGGAGTTTGCACGTCCCCCCTGCGCCTGCACGGGTTTCCTCTGGATGCTCCGGTTTCCTTCCACGGTCCAAAGACGTGCATGCTTGGTTAATCAGTGCATTGTTTAGCCATATGTGTTTTTGTCACATAGGGATAGACCACACAACATGTGCCTTGTAGTGGAACTTTGAGTGGTTAGTAAGACTAGAAGAGCACTTTACAAAAGCCATTTCATTCATGACAACAACCTGACTGCACATCAAAACAATGGGCGATCAAACTCCAACACACAGATTTAGAGCAGCACGCAAAGTTCAGCTGGAGTTGTCATCATTGTGTGCACCGAGCCAATAGGAGCATATCCACTAGGGTAGGCTAACCCAAACAGTAACAAAGTTTATGTAATGACTTAAGCCTCAGCATTGACTTCCAGTTAATAAAGGCGTATTAAGCAGCAGATCTATTTCTTTTTGAGACATTTTTGCCCAAATTTCAGCACAACTATGCTGCATGCATTTGAAACAGGGCCAACAACAGACAGAAGGAAGAAGCTAGGGAATCGAAGCCACAATGTACAGTCTGATTAAAAGTTTAAATAATTTAAGTTGATGTTTTTTAATTAAAAAGATATTCCAGGCAGGCATAGCTTCCCAAACATGGAAATTTAGTACGAAAAATAAGGAAATTTGTGTTTGGTTGATTGTTTCTTTGTTGTAAAAATGCTTCTTGTCAATAGATCTACATACTGTTGGAAAGTCTGCTTTATTTCCCCTTAAATGAAGACACATTTGTGAAGGAAAATGCATTTGTGGGTTGCACCTATGAAAAACTAGTTGAATCTTCTCTGCCAATGCCAAACAGTTTGTTCTACCATTGACTTGTTTGGTGTCATTTATTTGGTTGGATGATTGAAGTCTGAGGAAACAAGACATATTAGCAACTTAACTATTTATTCATTTAACAAACAGGGGCCTCAGCAGCATGTGGAAGAACCAGACACAGCCGCAACAGCCTGACACCTCCTCCTCATGCTGCTCACCAGCTTGGCCACACACTGCTGTGGGACGGCCTCCCGTTCTTCAACCAGCATTTGTTGCAAATCAGCCGGTGTAATTGTGTTGGTAACTCTGGCACAACCAGCACATCCAAGCTGATCCCATGAGTGTTGAATGGGGTCGAGGTCAGGACTGCAGCCAGGCCATCCCATCCTCTCCATTCCCAAATTTTGGAGGTAGTCTCTGATAAACCCCACTCTGTGGGGAGGAGCATTGTCATCTTGGAGGACAGACTGTGGAGGTATGGGATTGCCGCTAGCTGCAGAATCTCATCTCGATATCTGTCTGCATTGAGATCGCCTCCACTGATCACAAGCCTGATTGTCAGCACCTGGAGTACCAGAAACTCACAACAAGAGTCAGTTGCAGAATAAGCTGCTTGGCATTGGCAGAGAAGATTTAACAAGTTTTTCATAGGTGCAGCCCACATACATTTCCTTATACACGATAAGACAACTTTTTTTGCAGTCACTACCATTGTTTTCAGTGAAAACTTTTGGTTCCAGAGTTCCTCACATGAAAGGAAAATGTTCCTTATCTCAAAGTGAGCACAGCCAAAATCTTAAGCCCACATTCAGTCTTCCAGCACAAAAGATTAGCTTGCCTTTAGGTGGTACTTAGCGTGGCCCTGAAAAATGATATGCATCAGTTCCATAATTTAAAGGTAGATTTCAAGGAGGGGGACTACTGCTCCTTCTTCACCAGTAATGACCGTAATGCCTTGTTAACCCCTTCACAAGAGGTTACATACCCATATGACATTGCCCTTAAGTCATTCAAATGGCTGGGTCTTATATAGTGTCCATATTTTAAAAGAACTCATTGGGAACCATTAAGAAATCACAGCTACTTCTAAAAATGTGTGTTTTGTGTGTGTCATTTCCTGTTGTAGTGATAGTATCTCCAGGTTTGATGGATTTCAGGATTCCATTTGTCACATAATCATCCAAGAAGTACATTTGAAACGATACATTATTGCAGTCTTTATCCTCTGTGACCTTTTCATGCACCTTGTGTTCAGAGCCATTCCCCTCACCTCTCTCCAACCGGCACATTTCAGAGGCCCCAAGCCTGTTGCATGAACTCTGACCCTTGAACTGGAAAGCGAGAGGCTTACACGAGCTAGCACGGCCGATGGGGAAACTCAATACCAGCCTCCTTCGATACAATTTTCAAGCTTCGCATTCATATCCCCTCCATGCACCTTCCCTTGCTTTCGAGCTCACTAATCCACTGACCCACCAAAACACGCCCATTGTTCAGACTTCCAGGGTCAGGCAGGTGTCACTGCCAACGCCATAAATACATTTATATCTGTTTTTAGCAAAATCAGCATAGATTTGTTAGAATTAAGAATGTATGAGTTTCCTACGTGTCTGCCTTCGTCTGTGAAATGTGACATCTCAGCTGGGACACAACTATCTGTGCTAAGTCTCGGTGACCTCAAGTCAGTTGTTCCTGGTCACTTGCTTAACAAACGACAGGAACAAAGAAAATTTAAGCACGAAACAGGAGGATCTGATCACCAGGAGAGGGAGTTGATGAAAATCTCGTGCTTACTGGCGGATTATTAAG
>JAMQGT020007288.1:0-117077 GCA_024447675.2 Pterophyllum scalare | reverse complement strand
ACCCACAATACAGAGTGCTTTGAGGCGACTATTTGTTGTGATTTGGCGCTATATAAATAAAATTGAATTAAATTGAATTGAATTGATCACCTGAGAGAACTTTATCAGTATTACCTGAGAGCTCAACAAAGAAAAGTCCCCATGTTGACCCCGCAAAGTTTTACCTGTGAAATTAAACAACAGTAATGATTTGTTTGATACCTATGATGACAATCCATGCACAGCAAACTTTTCTCAAAAGCAATTTTTTTCCAGTATGTTACAGGAAAACCACAGGTGTAAATAGTGAAATTAACAATGCTTTTGCTTCTTCAATTTCAATGGAGTTGAAAAATAAAGCCAAAGTGCCAAACACTGCAATTTGTCCAGCAGTCTCTACAGGTTAATTTCCCCATTTGTGACCACAGTATTGACAGTAAGCTTTTTATAACTTACCCATTTAAATTTTAATAAGGGTTCAGGTTATTATTACTAGCTACTTTGACTGACAGGTTGCTGCCAGCACAGGAAGCTGTACCCAGACTAGATTTCTGCTGATTTGGACCTCTCAACCTCTTAATGGTGTTTGTAGCTTATGTCATGGTCCTGGGCCTTTTGCCCAGCATTTTTTGTTTTTGTTATTTAATATTTTCTTTTGCATGGTGTTGGGTTTCTAGTTTGGTTCTTAGTTTGAATTCCTTGTTTTATTATTGGTTGTATTTGCTGTTTAAAGTTGAGCAGGTGTTTTGTTTTTCAGTGTTATTCCTCTGTCCTTGCGTCAAATTCATGTGTTTCAGTCCTAGGCTCTAACTAGTGACTGCCTGTTTTATTCTGGTGTGCCCTTGGTCCTTGCGTGGTGTGTTTTGTTTTGTTTCCCGTCTGTTTCCTGTCATCTCACAACCCTTTGTGTATTTATTGCCTTAGTTTTCCTCTGCTCTTTGTCGGGTCCTTGTCGGTAGTTTCCCTCCCGCTGTGTGCTCCAGCAATAAAGCTGAAGTTTTAAGTTCAGTGCTGCTTTTGAGTCCTGCACTGGGGTCCTCAAACCTGCTAGCTATACTCAAAGTATTAACGTTGTTGCCCAGCTAGCAGCATCACAGATGCCCACGCTTATGGTAAAAGTCAAGCAGTGTATTTAAAAACTCTGGAACTTGACCCAAAGTGCTGTGGAGGCAGATAGATTAAGAATACAGCTATATGGGAATATACAGAGCAAGGAGTACAGGTTTAAACAAAGCCTGCTTTAATTTGAGCAGAATGTGGGCTGTTTTTATAAGAGTGGAAAAGGTGGATAATTGGTCTTTCATGTGGAAAAACATCCTGTGCCCCCCCCCTAGTATGTGACAGACCAATCAGCAAACAGCTGCTCATCCTGCCCAGGCATAGCCATCCCTGGCTCATTGCACATCATGCAAATGAGCTGTATCAGCTGCACACACATCACAAAAACACACAAAAGTGTGTGTATAATGTGCTGAGTTCAAAGGCGCATATACAGTAGAGGCATTCTAAAAGCTTTTGCTGTTTCTATTAAATCCTGTTTTATGTTCTGCAGTTGACTAAAGAGAAAGTCTCCTGAGAGTAGGATACTCAACATACTGTACTTGGCAAAGAGTCAAGAGTGTGACCAGGAAGTAAGTGTGTGTGTGTGTGTGTGTGTGTGTGTGTGTGTGTGTGTGTGTGTGTGTGTGTGTGTGTGTGTGTGTGTGTGTGTGTGTGTGTTTGTGTATGAGACAAATGTAGGTCAGATAGGGGACAGTTTGCAGTTTGCAGTCTAACTCAATTTACTCTAATGCCAGATTTAAGGAAATTTCTTTTGTTACTTGCAAATTGTTTCTTTTTTTAAAAATAGAATTTCATTTATTTATTTTTTTTAGGTCAGCTCACTGTTATTGCATTAGCCAGAGTTGAAGGGTGACTTGGTGTAAATTGAATTAATTCCAGAGGTATTAAGGGAGCAGTTAGATAGGAAGAAAAATAGCCAAGCAGCTTTCACTGACTTGAAAAATTAGGGCTGAGTCATATTTTCCAAGCTGATATTCAAGTCAAATGTCAAAATGTTTGCATAAGTCCCTGCAATGTTTAATAAAATCCATTTTACTTTTGGTGCATGTCCATGTAGCTTGTCTGCACGAGTGCCCTTCCAGTCTGCCAGAGGATATAAGAGTATGTTTTTTCTCCTGTCTATTTGGCCTCTGACACCCTTTTGACCCCCCTGCGCCTCCTGCCACTCTCCCAGATCAGTATCTGTGCCTCGCCGGCCTCGATGCTGGCACACCTGTGCTGTCTCTCAGCGGTCAAATTAATAAGCTCTCTCTCCCTGCAGAAAAATCCCTTCACCTCAGTACATCAGGGCAGAATCAGGCTGAGCTGATTCACGGCACAAAGCCAGCTGGGAGTGAATGACACCCCAGTCTTAAGAAGGTCAAACACCTTGGTGGTCTGGCTGACTGAAGTCAGGGTTACTTGCCAGTCCAGTTAAAGGAAGCAGAAGTGGAGTGGCTGTAATGTTTGCAGGCTAACAAAAGACCTACTTTTACCCACAGTTTGGAGTTAACTCAACAAACCAAGAAAATTGTCCACCGTGAGAGTATAACTGCACAAAGAGCAAAGCAATGCAATTGCCATCTGGCTGCAAAAATGTAGGTTAAAGAGTTAAGACACATAGACATTTCCAGTATCAAAACATATACTCAATGTGCAATAAATCACAGAGGACATGAAAAGATGAGGCTAGCAAGGAAGATGCATTTCATTTATTGTGTGTAAAAATAAACTACCATTATGATAAAGAATAAACTTTACATTTTAATGGGTGAACAAGAAGATATCTCACAGCCTTTCACAGAACCAGATGTTCTAAATTATCTGCAGATAATTCAGTTACTGTCTGTTTTTGTATCAGCAAATACAGTTGAGTCCATTCACTGTACACTGGGCATTCCTTTGTTAAGGATTAAGGCAATGCTAATCTAGCAAAACCAAGGTTATGTCTGAGTGTCCAACAGTCTATACCCACCCAAAAGAGTACACCCTGCAGTGTTTGCTCTGTACCCTGTGGATCAGGTTATAATTGGGATCCAGGCACACAGCCCATGCTCCAGAGGATCCTTCCCGGTCTGCTTTCTTGCCTCGTAATGATGCGCATGATACCTGGACACACATACACGTGAACACAAAGCAGCACGTATTAACAACTTTTTCCAGCAACGAGGAGCATAACATATTGTCGAGACAGCCATATTATCTGGCATAATGGGAGTCATGTATTGCAAAAAAAAAAAAAAAGGACATTTAATAGGAACTGAATGACATGAGGATTTTACCTGTCAACAAATACGAGTGGGAGGATTTAAGGATTGTTTGTTTCTGTACACTGAGCATTCAAGACCACTTGCACTATTTGGATATAGATGTAGAAATCCGTGTACTGTACAGCACATATGAAAGTGAACTATGATCTGGGCAGCGAGTTTGTGGTGAGATAAATTCTGTTCTGAGCTGCCGGGCATGTCATGTGCGAGAGTGTTTTTCTCTTCAACAGCATTACTCCAACCAAACAAATGAGTTTAAAGTGTATTGAGCATTAAATTTAGTGTGGTTTCTTTCCATAACCCAGACTGGGCTGTGTGTGTGTGAGTGTGTGTGTTTGCGCGCTTCTGTGCTACACTACAGCTCATTATGATGCACAGCTGGTGCTGATGCACTGCCAAGTGTCACTGGGCTGGCAGAAAGAATCTAAACAAAAGGAGATTTAGGTATGCATTCTGAATGCACTTTATATCCTTCATATGTGATTAAGATTTTACTTTTTTTCTTTAATTCAACAACTTTGTTGGATTGGATGCACAGTAGCCTTTCAGCTACTCACAAAAAGAGAAAACTGGCTTAATATTCCTTATGAAAGTTTAATCTCTGGATCCTGCCATATCCTTCACGTGAAAATATTTTTCAATACTGTACAGTAATCAATGTATTGTTCAGAAATGTTACACTTTATATTTCTCACCTTAAAAATATAACTTTCATAATCACCAAGCTAAAATTCAAGGATCAACATGTTTATTTGTGCTTATAAAAAGGATATGCTTGCAAAAGCTCTATACATACACCTGTATATACATGCCAGCACGGTACGTTGGTTTTGTGTTGTACTGTTGTAATTTCACAAGTGACTAGCTCCAGAGCAGGAGCTACTGCTCAAATGTTTGCTGTCTGTTCTCTTCAAATTCTGCCTGATGCAGAGATTCACTCTGCAAGAGAAGAAACAATATTGGCTCAGACATCATGACAGCAAGCACAAATGTCTGGCTTTACTGTACACCATTCATTTACATAGCCGCATGTGTGCAGCTAGAGTGTGTTTGTGTTCCTGTATCATAGGCCCCAGCCACATAGAGCTAGAGACTGGTTAGTGAGTGGTTGCTGGAAGCTGATAGGTGAAATCAGTTGCAAAGATGTATACAGTGCTGAACTGAAAACCTCCATGCGATTGCTTTGGTTGCTAGCAGATTGCTACAGTTGCCCCTAGTTTGCATGGAAGATGCTGATTTGTCTGCGAACACTTGTCAACTGCCCTGTAAGCAGCAGTGAAACTGTGTGCAATGCAAACGGAAGAGAACATTTCTCTTCAAAGTAAAAGAAGCACCTTCTGAAATGTGTTGGTTGCAGCAACAAGATGCACCTCTTACTTTGAAAGCAAACAGTCTCCACACTTTCTGACTACCACTCACCGGTCTGTTTGCAGACAGATTGGCATCTTTTATGCAAACTATGAAAATCTGCTAGCTATTAAAGCAATCACAAGGAGGTTTTTGGTACAGCACCCTCTTTGTGACCGAGCAATGTCCAGCAAGCACTCGCCAAGTGGTCGGGGAATGCACATTTTTCCCTAGTGACCAAAAATTGACAGGGGGGTTGCTAAGTAATCTGATTGTGTGGAACTCCATGGAAAAATGAGTTTTCATATCCCTTGATTGATGACTTCAAGTTCCTATACAAGCAAGCATTGTTCTTTGGTCTCTCAGTCAATCCATCACTTGGTTTCAAAACATAGCATATCTAAAACACTCAGCTCAGATCTTCACAATAGCACCTCACCAACTAGAGGGTGACAGCACAGTGACTATGTCCATCTTTAATTTACAGTCTATGGTATGGGTGAATGAGACATGCATTGTAAAGTGCTTTGTAGAACCTAAATAAGGTAAAAAGACACTATAAATGTGCAGAACGCTTACAGCCAAGTGAATGTGTAAGAAGACATTGAAGGATGGCAAAAGTACTTTCCAAAGGTTTTCAGAAACTGAGTGGGGGAAAAAGAGTGTTGTGTCCCAGCCTCTTCTAAAACCACCTATTGTTCATAAAATAATAGAAATTTACATTTGAAACTGTTCATTAGCTGTGTTTACATTCCCAGCATTCCCTTTTTAGTGAGCTGGATTTGTACAGTTTCAAAAGAACCTCTTAGGCATCGTTTCTTGCAGTGGCTTTTGTATAAATCGCTCATTTTAATGAGATCATTCTGTGACAGGTCAGGCAGGAAGGAACCAACTGAATCAAGTGCAGTGTCACCAGCTGACAAAAGATAAAAGTCACCCGATGCGTCTTTGTTGCTCTCCATTTAAATGAATTTTTTAAATCTGGAATGTTCTCCATTGTGTCAGTCACTGTTAATGTGTTCGAGTTGAAAGCATTTATGTGCATACAATGCATGGTGGGAAATGAAATGCAAAATCACTCCTGATTATTTTGGCACTTCACATCTAAAGAAATATCAGTGACATTGAGCTGCTGAGAGCTGAACAATGTTACAAAAAAACACTGAGCTATAAAAATCGAGAACATTCACGGTGCGTAAATTACTGTGAATTGAGGAATTCGTTCCTATTGTTGATAAGCTAATCGGAAACACTACTACTGCACTATTATTCCATGCGATTATTATTTTTGAATCATAGAATTACAAACTCTTATCTGTGCGTGAACACATGAAAGCTGCCTGAAACTGGTATTGATTGGCCAGTTGTGTCGCAGGCCATCTCTCTTAGTAACAGTTCCACCAGGCACCGTGTCAGTCAGCATTACAGCAGAGGATGCTGCTATCCCCACACCAGCTCCCTCCATCCTCACCTGTCACTGTCAATGACAGACAGTTCCCCTTAACAACTCCTCACAAACACACACTTGTACACACACGCTCATACAATCTCTATCTCTCTGTTCTTGTCCTTGTACCTTCCTTCCTCATACACAAATACTCACAAGTGCCTGAAAACACACACACACACACACACACACACACACGTGTGAGCACTCACATCCCAGCACTAATTCATTATGAACTAAATTCTTGCTTTGTGAAAGATAGACTGAGCGATGCTTAGTCATTTGGAGAGGGGTACTCTGTGTTCTGGCTATCTTGTGTGAGGGGAAAAAAAGATAAGATGCTGATTTATCTCCAAACCAATTTATTGCAATTTTTTAAAAAAATCACATGAATTCAAAAATTGTCACACTCTTTTTGACAGTGAAAATGAAATCATGTCTTTGAATTATCTCCACGAGAGGGATAAAGGTGCCGAATTCCAGGCTTTTTCTTTTTCCCTTCATTATTATTATTATTATTATTATTATTATTATTATTATTATTATTATTATTATTATTATTATTATTATTATTGTTATGATGATGCAAAACATCTTCATCGATTTGTAGTAATTAATATTGATACAGTCCAAGGAGCAAACCACAACATGTCATTGATTAGATCTGAATAGAGGGGCTGTGAGCTCTATCTGTATGGTAATCAATAGAATAATGAATTAGGTGCGTGCTGGCAGAGCAAGAAAAATGTTTTGGCTGAGCTGAATGTGAAAGAGGTGCCAGTGTAGCTCAATCGTGGGCTAAGAGATGCACACTTGTTCTAATATACATATACAAACTGCCAAAGTGATGTGCTTTATGGCTTAAGTACTTTTATTTTTCCTCAAACTGTAGTCTTAGTGTTGCATTCAGTGTCTGGTTAATCTTTGCTTTGAGTACTGAAAATGTGAATAAAAGTTTAAGATGATGATCGACGGTGCTTGCACATTAAGCACAGCCAATATTGCAACATCTTAAGCACGATATTTCTTTTGTTTATTTGTTGCATTGTCCTATTTAATGCTCACCAGATGACATACAGTCACAATTAAAATCTATCAGAAAATTAAAATAATGCTTTTAATCAGTGGCATGTGGTGAATGTTACAGAGAGGCAAGCAAGTAAATGAATTTTGCTCCAGTCTGTATGGACATGTTCACCTTTCTATGCACACACCGTCTTGGCTAAAGTATTGTAAAATATTATTACTTCTATTGTTATCATCGAAATGTTTACCGTTATCTGACAATAACAAATGCTGCAGGATATTTCTTTTCAGAACTATTCCTTTAGTAAAAGTAGCAATACCACATCACACAAAATCCACGCAAACTCCACACAGAAAGACCGTGGTTGAATTAATAACTTTTGTCAACAGATGCTTGCTGAGCCTGCACTTGTCTGGACATGCATTAAAAACTTCTTCAAGTTGCACTTTTTTTGGACTTTTTTTTTTTTTAAAAGCAGTGGTGTTCAGTTACCGGCAAGTACTGATTTCCTTGCTTGCCCTAACAGAGCACCACTGCTTTCAGTGCTTTTTGTGGTTTAGAGGATAGATACTTTAATGAACCCATGACATAAGTGACTGAAGTACAGCGGCAGGAAAATAGTACAGTCTACAATAAATAAACATTAAAGTTAAAGTAAAAGTGCCACAGGTACAGTGAGGGCCTTATGCTATGGGATAGTGCAAAAGAATTTTACATATACAACAGTGCTAGAAAAAACAAAAAACAAAAAAAATAATGAAATTAGTTAAAGAAAAGTAATAGTAAGTCTGACATTGTGCAAGAAAGATGTGCAAATTGCATTAATAAATAATATGTACTCTATGAATCTGAGAAGTTGCAAGAAGATTTAATACAAAAATATGTATGTGAACTCTTGTGCCTGTCAGATGTGTTCACCTGCCTGTAGAATAACAGGCATTCTGTTATTATACAGTTTTATATAGAAGATTTCCTGAAGTGTTCTTTGTGGCAGTGGAGTTGAATAAGTCTGAAGGAGAAGGAGCTCTGCTGCCTCAGTAGTGTGGAGTGGAGTGGAGTGGAGTGGAGTGGAGTGGGTGAGGTGGGTTGCCCATGATGGAGAGCAGTTTGTTCAGTGACCACCGGTCCCTCACTGACTCAAACACCTCCAGTTTCTGGCCAATGATGGTTCCAGCTTTATGAATCAATTTGTTGATCCCACTGGCACTGATGCTGTCCCACTGGCCCAGTAGACAACAGCAAAGTAGGTGGCACTTGCTACCACAGAAGATCTCCAACATCTTGCTGCACACATTAAAGGATCTGAGCTTCCTCAGAGAGTAGAGTCTGCTCATCCCCTTCATGTATACAACATCACTCCAGTCCAGTCTGTCATTCAGGTGAATGCCCAAGTACCATGGAGCTGTCCACTGTTTCCACCTCCTCACCCATGATGTTAATGGGACTAGTCACATTTTTTTCTTGCGGAAGTCAACCACTATCTTTTTTGTCTTGCTGGCATTCAGAAGGAGGTGATTCCTGCCAGACCACTCCACAAAGCTGCTCACCAGCTCTCTGTACTTAGACTCCTGCCCACCCTTAATGCACCCAAACACTGCAGTGTCAAGATATGGCTATACAAGTGAAAAGCTTGAACCAGAAAACAATGAGCATAATGTAACATACAGATGGGAAATGGCTAGCCTCAGTCTAAAAAGGTCTGCCAGCTTCTCTAAAGCTTACTGATTTGTATTTTTAGCTTTTTTTGCTTAATTTGAAGGTTGTAGTTTTACGCAATACAGTAGTTGCAGCATGTAATTTGGCTAATAGATACAAAATTCTATAAAACACTTTTGTTTTGCAGCCTTTTTAAGTTATCAAATTTAATTCTTATTCATATGGTATATACAGTGGTGTGAAAAAGTGTTTGCCCCCTTCCTCATTTCCTGTTTTTTTGCATGTTTGTCACACTTAAGTGTTTCGGAACATCAAACCAATTTAAACAATAGTCAAGGACAACACAAGTAAACACAAAATGCAATTTGTAAATGAAGGTGTTTATTATTAAAGGTGAAAAAAAATCCAAACCATCATGGCCCTGTGTGAAAAAGTGATTGCCCCCTAAACCTAATAACTGGTTGGGCCACCCTTAGCAGCAACAACTGCAACCAAGCGTTTGCGATAACTTGCAATGAGGCTTTTACAGCGTTCTGGAGGAATTTTGGCCCACTCATCTTTGCAGAATTGTCCTAATTCAGTTACATTAGAGGGTTTTCGAGCATGAACGGCCTTTTTAAGGTCATACCACAACATCTCAATAGGATTCAGGTCAGGACTTTGGCTAGGCCACTCCAAAGTCTTCATTTTGTTTTTCTTCAGCCATTCAGTGGTGGACTTGCTGGTGTGTTTAGGATCATTGTCCTGCTGCAGAACCCAAGTTCGTTTCAGCTTGAGTACACGAACAGATGGTCGGACATTCTCCTTCAGGATCTCTTGGTAGACAGCAGAATTCATAGTTCCATTTATCACAGCAAGTCTTCCAGGTCCTGACGCAGCAAAACAGCCCCAGACCATCACACTACCACCACCATATTTTACTGTTGGTATAATGTTCTTTTTCTGAAATGCAGTGTTCCTTTTACGCCAGATGTAATGGGACACACACCTTCCAAAGAGTTTCCACTTTTGTCTCATCGGTCCACAGAATGTTTTCCCTAAAGTCTTGGGGATCATCAAGATGTGTTTTGGAAAAATTGAGATGAGCTTTAATGTTCTTTTTGCTCAGCAGTGGTTTTCTCCTTGGAACTCTGCCATGCAGGCCATTTTTGCCCAGTCTTTTTCTGATGGTGGAGGCATGAACGCTGACCTTAACTGAGGCAAGTGAGGCCTGCAGTTCTTTGGACGTTGTTGTGGGGTCTTTTGTGACCTCTTGGATGAGTCGTCGCTGCGCTCTTGGGGTAATTTTGGGCGGCCGGCCACTCCTGGGAAGGTTCACCACTGTTCCATGTCTTCGCCATTTGTGGATAATGGCTCTCACTGTGGTTCGCTGGATTCCCAAAGCTTTGGAAATGGCTTTATAACCCTTTCCAGACTGATATATCTCAATTACTTTCTTTCTCAATTGTTCCTGAATTTCTTTGGATCTCGGCATGATGTCTAGCTTTTAAGGATCTTCTGGTGGACCTTACTGTGTCAGGCAGCTCCTATTTAAGTGATGTCTTGACTGAGAACAGGTGTGGCAATAATCAGGCCTGGGTGTGGCTAGAGAAATTGAACTCAGGTGTGAAAAACCACAGTTATAGTATGTTTTAACAAGGGGGGCAATCACTTTTTCACACAGGGCCATGATGGTTTGGATTTTTTTTCACCTTTAATAATAAACACCTTCATTTACAAATTGCATTTTGTGTTTACTTGTGTTGTCCTTGACTATTGTTTAAATTGGTTTGATGTTCCGAAACACTTAAGTGTGACAAACATGCAAAAAAACAGGAAATGAAGAAGGGGGCAAACACTTTTTCACACCACTGTATACTGCATTTTTTTATTGCATACATTAACATGTGTTCTACTCCAAATGTTTCCCAGCATTATGACACGAATGATCTTATAGGCTTAACCTGTCATTGGTTTTAATGTTGTGGTTAGTTGACATTTTAAATACACAAACTAAAACAAATAACAAATAAAAATAAATTTAGGTACAATGAAATAGTAAAAAAAAATGCTCACTTGTGGAGTTGTGATGTAGCTGAGGAACCTTTTAGCTTCATCCTCCAGTGACTGACTCTCACTGGCCCAGGGCTCCAAGTCTATATGCCACCGTGGAGTCTGAATAGGGGAATGCATACATAAATATTCAGTCACAATAAAAATAAAATTAAAATGAGAAACTCACTAACTTCAAAGTAGGCCACTCACAAGAAATCTAGTGCAAGGACAACAATAAAGAGATCCTTATTCTTTCCGGTATTACAACCCTCTTGTGTATAGCCACTGATGGAATTAGGTCACAGTGTTCTGTGAGGAGACCCCCCCCCCCCCACACACACACACATGTTAGTGACAAAGTACAAAAGTTCATTTCAGTTGTTATTTTAGTAAAATGCAGACTGCTAGCCTGTTTACTCGTGTGCATCCTGTGCTGGAAGGTACAGATTTAGAAAAAATCTGCTGTAGAAAGTTCAGCTGTGTTTGAGAGTGGAAACATAAGATCATAAACCTCTTCATCAGCTGACATTAGCAGCTCTGTTCTGCATTCCTGAAACGTGGCAGAACCCAGCTTTAAGCCCTGCTTCAGTTCTACAGGAATGCGCCTGTTTATGATTAGAGGCGAGATGAAGAGTAGGCAGTACAGGCAGAGAGGGACGCAGACTGAGCTGGGATGATGTATTTGTTGCTTGTACAATCATTTCTTGGGTCAAACACCATGGCAAGTGTTCATTAGCAGCCCTAGAATAAATTATCAGCTGTTATTTTATGAGTGCACATCCCTGCCTGGGGCACTCCAGTGTATGGGCACTGCAGATTATTTTATAATTTCTCATAAATGTACAAATTAGATCAGGTTGGCTTTGCTACAAAAATGTTTAGGTTTGTTCCTGTGGACACATGTGGCTGTTTTCACAATTCCATGTCTCTTTTCCCTCTTCTCATGGTTACTGTTAGCTCAATAAAAAGGGCTTCATAGCTAAGACATTAAACTTTATCTAGTGGAGCATTTTCATTAACTGTGTTTTCATCCTCATTGCACATGTACACACACTAGTACATACATGTATACAAAAAAAACCCCCATACTTGAGTCTAAAAAGTACAGCTCTTTTCCTTCACTTCTTATTGGCCTTTGCATAAACTCACAGCACTCTGCTAATACATTATCTGACAGCACCATATGTGTTATTTTCTTCTCCAGCGAGGCAGATCCTAGACCTGCCAACACACAAAAAAAATCTGCTGTTGCTTTAATGGCTACAGAACTTGATCCACACGACACTAGTCAGTGTTTGGCATTCAGCCTTCAATCGATTTGCAGCGTGTCAAAACATCTGAATGCTTGCCTTGCCTCAACTCTTCCCTTCTTCTCTCTGTCTCCTTTTGCACCTTGGCTTCTATTTTCTTTTCTCTCTCTGTCATCAAACATTCTGTTTCTCCTTTCATTGCCTGTTTATCCTTTCTTTCTCTAACATCCTGCTTCTGCATTGATCGTCTGTTTTCTTTGCCTCTTTCTGCTGTTCTCTGGCTCTGGCTTAATCAACACAGTTGAAAAGACACTCAGTGCCCATATACTCTCACCGGCTACTTTGTTAGGTACCGCAGTTCCACTGCTCATTAATGCAAATATCTAATCAGCCAGTCACATAGCAGCAGCTCAGTGTATTTAGAAACGTAGACATGGTCAAAACAGCTTGCTGAAGTTTAAACTGAGCATCAGAATTAGGAAAAACTAAGAGCTATACAAGTCAAGCGGGTCCACCTAAATATGACAACAGAAGAATGGAAAAAAGTTGCCTTTTCAGATGGTCTCGATTTCTGCTGTGATATCCAGATGGTAAGGTCAGATAAAGAAAAATGCAAAAACATGTGAAATTATTATTTAAAAAAAGAGAGAACTACATTTTTCAAGTAATAGCTACTGTATGTGATGGATTTACATCATTTTCATGCTTTTTCATGATATTGTTTTTAAAATCTTCATAATGTGAATGGATCCCAGTCATGGAAGAAATCATTGACAGAAAGATTTTATTGCACATTATGAGATAGCTTTGATGGCTACAGTAGCAATTGTGAGTGACAGGTTGAAGTTCTGGAAAGACAAGGTAGGTTGTCATACTGAGATTAAACCCCTGATAAAGCAGAGATGAATTAACAACACTGAAGTGTCTTGAACACAGACTATTTTATTGGTGAGCTTTACCTCAAGACAAAACATCATTGGAAATATGCTTCAGATTCTGTGCTTATTTAATATCAGAAGCTATGAGTGTTAATATCAATTATGATGTCTTTCTTTTGATTTTCAGCTCTGACTGAAACTCTGGAGTATTTGTTGTTCAATTCCCTCCACAAAATTTTCATTCAGGCCACAAAGCAAAAATCTCTCTGGCAAACCCCCCAGTCTGACAAACGGTTCCTGACAAAAAGAAGAAAATAAAATGCCACTTCTAATCAACATTGTTCCTAAACTGCAGTACTGAAGCCAGGAGGGTTTTATAGAGAAAGAGAGACTGCATCTGAAGCACATTTACACGTGTACAAATAACATCTACCTTTCTGCATCCTGGGGACTCCCAGAGCTCTTTGTCTGTGAGCTGCCCTTTTCATCTCCTTACCCGGTCCTCCCTGAACAACTCAGCTGTCAGGCCCCATACATCACCCGGTTGGTACAGGTTGGGACTGGGCTACTGATCAGAGGGCAGATGTCTGGGACAATGAACTCTCTGGGAGGTTGGAGTGTGCTGTATGCTGTGGTTGAATAGGGATGGAAAAGGAAAAGGACAATGGGAGCTTCCAGAGCACTCACGCAAGCACAGCTCATCCAACACTTTGGAATTTATTTGGAATTATTTGGAAGTGTTTGCCAAGGCAGGAGGTGTGCATCAAAGATTTCCAGTCTACTTTGAGACTTTGTGGCAGGGTTGGCCTGGAGTTGTCAGACTGACTTGCACAACGCCACTTTAAATCTAGTGTGTTTGTACTTCCCTCTAAAGTTGAAATGATTTTTCCCTTAATGTGAAATTAAATTCAGTCTTTGTGCAACAACAGCTTTAAAAAGTGCAAGTTAGAGACTGCATGTGTTTATGCAGGCGCTATGCTATGCATACCTATCGTGGTTTTTTTTTTTTTCTAACCGGTGATTATTGCTGAGCAGTGATGCGATTAGTGTTAAACTATGTGTTCAGTCAAGCAACAACAAGTCATCAGCACCTAAGGGACAACACTGGTAGACACACAGAACATCACGCATCAACTGTGCAGCCTTAATCCTGCAAAATTAGACATTGTCTTCAGCAAGAGCGTTTAGGGTCGTTGCCTTTACATGAATGACATGGTCAGTGGGAATTAATTAAACTACAGTGGGTTCATTAAACTGCCGAACAACTGCACACGAGCATTTGAAAAAGCATATCTACTGAGGAAAGTAGCAGCCAAAATAGAATTACAGTGTCAGATTAAGTGTGTGCACTGAGTGAGGTTGAAGCATCAGGTGAATTGGAAGTGCTGAAAACACTTAAAGATTCAGTTTTACCCTCAAGCACTTAAATGAGAGGAAATGTCTGTGTAAGTGTAAGTGATGAATTAAGGTTGAAGGGTGAGTTAGACTGGAGGAGCAGAAAGAAATTAGTGTCAGTTCAAGTGTGTCAGCCAAACTTTGCCGGTGGAATGACAGCAGGAACTCTAAAGCTTTCTGGAGGAAATGCATGTAGGCTCACCGCTGAATGTTTTAATATGAAAATATGGAATGGTCAAATTTCTCAAAATGTGTGGCAGCTGAAATTGGAATAAAGAAGTATATATGACATTAAATACAAATGATGACAGAGACTGCATGTCAATTTAGGTGTGAGAGCTCAGTTAAATTGAAGTATCACTTCAATTAAACTCCCAATGAAATACTGGAAGAAGTGTTGAAATGTGCTTCAGTTCAAGCTTAGGGAGCAGAATGAAGTTAAAGTGCAAATGCTGAGACAAGCAGAAGTATTAGCTCAACTGAAGTGCTGAAAAATCCAGCTGAAGTTTGGACACCTCTACACAAAGAAAACATTTTGATGATCTTTGAAGTCAGAACTAAAATATATATGCAGCAAGCACACAGCTTCTTTCACACTTTATTGTTCATTTTGATTTTCTCAACACAAAATGCCAGAAAATGTTCAGATAAAACAGGCAGGGAGGAAAACCAAACCCCTGGTATGGAAGGTTTGCGTCCCGTTACATCTGGCGTAGCATTTCATAAAAAAGAAAATAAGACCAACAGTCAAACACGGTGGTGGTAGTGTGATAATCTGGGGCTGCTTTGCTGCTTCAGGATGACTTGCTGTTGCTGATAGAACCATGAATTCTGCTCTTTACCAGAAAATCCTGAAGGAGAAAGTCCGGCTATCAGTTCATGTCCTGAAGCCCAAGCGCAGTCAGGTTATGCAGCAGGACAAGGATCCAAAACACACCAGCAAGTCCGCCTCTGACCTAGTCAAAGTCTGATTAAGATGCTTTGGCATGACCTTTAACAGGACATTCATTATCGAAAACCCTCCATTGTGGCTGAATTACAACAATTCTGCTACGGAGAGTGGGCCAAAATTCCTCCACAGCCATTTGAAAGACCCACTTCCAGGTATCACAAACACTTAATTGAGGTTCTGACTGCCAAAGGTGGTACAGCCAGTTATTAGGTTTAGAGACCGTTACTTTTCCACATAGTGCCAGGTAGGTTTGGATAACTTCCTTCCCTTAATAAATAAAATCATCATTTAAAAACTGCATTCTGTTTTTACTTGGGCTATCTTTGCCTAATATTAAAATTTTATGGATAATCTGAAGCATTTAAGTGTGGTAAATAAATGCACAAACTAAGAAATCAGGTAGCGGGCAAATACTTATTCACAGCACAGTAAATATTAGCAGCATTAAAATTTGAGGGGTTTTTCATTTCCTTCCTTCAGCATTTGAAAAAAAAAAAATCAACCAAATGTGGAATTTGCCCTTCTTCACAGTCTGTATAGAGCTGGGTGTGGTACTGGATCTGTGCCTCTCAGCCTGGGTGTGAGAGAGGTGTGAGCAGCCAGGCCAAGCATGAATAATCCCTCAGGGATAACAGGATGGATGGGAGAACAAGAGATGACTGGATAAAGCAAGAGAGGATTGTCTGAAGGTGGGAAAGAAGAATGGAGAGGTGGGAGGTAAACACACAAAAGGAAAAAGCAATAAAAAAGGATGAGTTACATGTCTTTTTTTTTTTTTTTACGTTTCACTGAGAATAAATTGTATGTGTAGCGATCGTTGACAGTGTGATCAGAGTGTCTGAGAGGGCATGGCACAATTACCGCTTGAGTAAACAAATTCTCATTAGTGTATCAAATGTCATGCAGGACCAAGCCACAGGTGAGTTGGGTCTGCCTATTTGGAAAACATAAGGTGTCAGAGGAAATGCTGCCAAGTCAATACTATCCACTGGTAAACTGCCAGGGTGGCTGAGTGTCAGACCTGCTGCTCATTTACAGCAATTGTTCTCATCAGAGTCCAGACACTTCAGAAAAATACCACCAGGCTGTAGAGTTAGGAGGTCAAAGCTTTTAGTTCAACAGCATGTGGAATGTTTTTTTTAACACTGTGAACTGTCCTAAAGTTCAAAAATGATCTTTGACAAGGTGTATTTTCCTGACAGCTTGGACAAAAACTCAACAGCATCCAATGCCAAACGAAGGTCAGGCTGTAAAACGGGCAAACGGGCAGACGGAGAAGTTGCGGTTTAATGAAACAGCTGGTGGCTGATTCACATCAACCTCCCTCCGTTTTCAAGTGGGTGATGAATCCAGGTGTGAGATCATATCTGAGATTTACGTCCCAGGGGCTTGTGCTAATGCGATTCAGGGAAAATGTGTAAAGATTCAGATTTTTAACAGCGGGGCTGTAAACCTTGGTGCAATGCAAAACTTATCACAAGAAAAGGCTTTATTGCTTTTAAAATCAAATCTGCATAATTAAAAACAGCAGCATTTCTACTGTAGACCAACAAACTTACATAATACATGACTTCAGTAGTATTTATGAGACAGTTACAGTGCTGTGAAAAAGTCTTTGCCCCCTTCCTGGTTTCTTATGTTTTTGCATATTTTTCACACTTACATGTTTCAGATCATCAAAAATAAATAAATAAATAAATAATATTAGACAAAGATAACCTGAGTAAATACAAAATGCAGTTTTTAAATTATGATTTTATTTATTCAGGTAAAGACGCTATCCAAGCCTACTTGGCCCCTATGTGAAAAAGTAATTAAACCTAATATCTGGTTTGAGTCTTTCAAATTGCTGTGGAGGAATTTGGCCCAGTCTTCGCAGATTTTTTTTTTTTATTCAGTCACACTGGAGGGTTTTTGAGCAGGAACAGCTTGTTTGAGGGCATGCCAAAGCATCTCAATCATATATGTCCAGACTTTTACTAGGCTGCTCCAAAGCCTTCATTTAGTTTTTTTTTTTTTTGAGTCATTCAGACCTGGACTTGCTGGTGTGTGTTGGATCCTTGTCCTGCTGCATAACCTGACTGCGCTTGAGCTTCAGAACATGAACTGATAGCTGGATATTCTCCTTCAGGATTTTCTGGTAAAGAGCAGAATTCATGGTTCAATCACTAACAGCAAGTCATCCTGAAGCAGCAAAGCAGCCCCAGACCATCATACTACCACCACCGTGTTTGACTGTTGGTCTGATGTTCTTTTTTTAAATGAAATGCTGTGTTAAGTGTACACCAGATGCAATGGGACTCAAACCTTTCAAAGAATTCAGCTTTGTTTTGCCACAGAATATTTTCCCAGAAGTCTTGGGGATCATCAAGATGTTTTTTGGCAAATGTGAGACAAGCCTTTATGTTTTTGTTGGTCAGCAGTGGTTTTCTCCTTGGAGCTCTCCCATGGATGCCATTTTTACCCAGTCTCTTTCTTATTGTTGAATCATGAACTCTGACCTTAACTGAGACAAGTGAGGCCTGCAGTTCTTTAGATGTTGATCTGGGGTCTTCTGTGACATCCTGGGTGAGTCGATGTGCTCTTGGAGTAATTATGGTAGGCTGGCCACTGTTCCAAGTTTCCTCCATTTGTGGATAATGACTCTCACCGTGGATCACTGGAGTCCCAAAACCTTAGAAGTGGTTTGTAACCTTTCCAGACCGACAGATATCAGTGACTTTGTTTCCCAACTGTTTCTTTAGATTGTGGCAGATTGTGTGTTGCTTTTTGGGATCTTTTGGCCTACTTTGTCAGATCGACCCTGTTTAAGTGATTTCTTGATTCGACAGGTCTGGCAGTAATTGGGCCTGGGTGTGATTAGTGAAACTGAACTCAGCTTTCTACTTTTTCACTCAGGGTCAGGTAGGTTTGGACAGATTCTTTCCATTAATACATAATTAATTAATAAATAAATAAATAAATAAATAAAAAAATAAAAAAATAAAAAAAATAAAATAAAATAAAATAAAATAAAATAAAAAAATCAGTAAGGTAATTTTTCACAGCACTGCACCTTGACATTTCCTACTGTACATAATAAAGAAGAATGAACTCTTCCTTTCTTCCATACACAACAATACTGTTCATACTAATTAGAATGACTCATGAAACAAATGGACAGTGTATATCATTGTAATCACATGGTTATAGATGGTAAATATGTAAATTAGCAGATCCAGTGTGGTGGTTGAGATTTTGACTGTTGCTATCTTATGTGTATTGCTGCCTTTGATGTAATGGTCAGCTCAGATTCCATAGAGTACCCATGCTATATACTGGTTACTTAAAATAGGAGAAGGGATAGACAGACAAATTATTATAATAAGAGCAAAATCAGGCATCTTTTTTACAGAACTGATAGTCTTTTAATACAACGTGACTGTTCTGCATGGTATATAGAGGATAATCTCAAAGAATGATCCTTACTAAGCTCTATCATTCTGACTAATCTGGGATATTGTGAGACTTGGATATAGACCATATACAGCCGTCTCTACTTCCTGCAGTGTCATCTCTATTCCTCTGGCAGGCCCAGCTGATCGGCCAATTCCAGCTCACTGCCAGCGTACAGTGAAAGACAGGGATGGTATAACAGAATTAAAGTGGAGGATTACACTGATCTTTTTTAATAAAGGCAGTAATCTCAGAAGACTCGAGCCTTCATCTCAAAGGCAGAGGAAGCCCGCAGAGGAGTGGAGGGCTACATGAGGAGGAGGGCTGAAGGAAAGTGTTTGCATGAGTGAAGAAGAGAAAGCAAGAAATTGGAGGGAGAGGCACAGATGGTGAGGAGGGAAGATGAAGATCGTCCTGCTATCTCCTTTCTCATTTGCAGCAGAAGTCTATGAAACCCACATCTGGAATGCATTTACTATAAAAGAGAGATTGTACAAATTGTGTGGGTGAGAGAGAGCGCGAGAGAGCAAACTGGAAGACAATGCATACGGTCTCAGAAAATTAGCATTTCATCTTCTCAATAATATTTGACTTTGAGGTTTTGCATTTATGCTTGACACAGTATTACATCACAGATAATGCTGCTGGCAGCAGAATTATCTGCCCACGTGCTGTAGATCAAAGCTGACTGAATACCGGCACACGTCAATTTTGACTCTGCAATTTGTCATCAGCTACATGGCAGGAGCATTTTGTGTCCATCTAGTTTAAACCAAAGCGGTACTTAAGTGTTTTGCTAGTGAAGAGCTGCATTTTCATTTTTACCGGTGCATCACAAACACACTGCGCTGGATATGGAGAAATAACATAGCAGGGGACCAAATGACAGAAATGAAACTTAATTGCTGTATAAAGCATCAATTCATCAAGACTTAAATAGGAAAGTATAGTTTCCTTTAAGTGGCAGGCAACAAGGTTGAAAAACATATCAAGAACGCTGCTGTGATTGTTGACCATTTTCAGCTCAATATTAGCAACACTAAGGATGAGTAAGGATAAATCGAGACACTCCACAACAAGAGCGTGTCGCTCTGCCATTAGGCCCAGTGTCTTACAAAGCCACGGCAGTTGTTAAGGAAAGGAAAGGCAGCAGTGTCTGACTTCTTTTGATAGATTTCTATCAGCCATTTGTGGTTTCCAGTCAACACTCAGCACATCCAGCAGGCTAACAAGCTGCTCTTATCAGAAAAAAATCTGATCACCATCCTTCCTCTTTCACGTGCACACACGCGCACGGGCGCACACATGTGAGACCTGTGTGTGGTTTGTGCAGTCCTTTGGCTTGTCATGACACGTGCTATTAACTTATATCCCAATAGAACTGGCTGTTGCCTTGGAAACGCCTTCCAGTCACATCATGGGGACTTCACTCATGCATGCATTCATAAACATGCTGAGCTATAGGTGCTCCCATTGCAGCATGGACCTCAGGATTTCTTATGCAGCTATTTCACATAGTTGCAAGTTTGATAGGAAAAAAAAAGAAAGAAAGACTGACACTGCTGAAAATACCCCATCTTCTGTTTCAATCATGTTGTGTTTGAATTGGGCCCTCTTGGCCAGCATCTTAGGAGACAGATGGGGCCTTATTGTTTGCAGTTAGAATCTCTTGTGTGTGCATGTGTGTGTGAGAGGCGATCTTCCTGGACAATATCCTAGATATGAGATTTGTGTTTGATGTCTAGTTGGGAAGAGCAGAGGGAGCATGCTGAGCACCATATGACACTTTTTTCCTAAGATGGAGCTGAAAAAAACAGGCAGACTGACAGTCAGACAGACACAGGGAGGCAGCAGTTTCCACTCTTGGCTAGTTCTCATTTTCTTTCTTCCCTTTTTGTCTTTTTGTCTGCTTGTGTCTTTCATGTAAATTATTATATTACAGAAATTGAAAGCGATGGCAAGGGGGTGTGCATATTAGCTATATGTCATACAGTACTGGGCAAAAGTTTCGAGTCACCCCTCATTTCTTCTATTCTCTGTCAAGATGATTCCACACTGTTTCAATAATGTTGAAGTCCAGATTTTTGGGAGGTCAGTACATGACTGATAGTGTCCCATTGTATGTTTTTCTATCCAGGTATGCTTTCACCGCATTGGTAGTATGTTTGGGATCATTGCTGTGTTGAAAAATGAAGCTATTTCCTTTTGAGAATGGCTTTTTGACAGGCACTTTTCTACTGACACCAGTTCTAATGAGGCTTTGGTGAACAGTAAATGGATCAACTGAAGGTTCAGATGCATCGCTCAGGTCCTGCGTCAGGATCTGAGAATTTCCTTTTTTCTTGCTGATATGACTCAGATATTTTTCATCTGCCTGCCCCTTCTTTTGTTCTCCACTTGTGCAGTTTCCTCAGGTTTTTTAAGGACAAACTGCACACCGTGCTGAGTTATGCCAAGTATTTAGTTAATAGCTCTTTGGGAATCAGCTTGTTGGTGTAAAAATGCTATTTTATGTCTGTCAGACAATACTAACTTAGGCATTTTTGATAGATTCAGCTAATGAAATAGAAAAACATCGTGCTTCGGTAACAGGCTGCTAGTAACAAAGTGCCTAAAACAATTTAAGATTGTTTCTTTGCTAAGTTGCCTTTTACATATGTGCAGACACAACACTGGCTCATCCCTTGTGTTAGGTGTCTTTTTTTATGCTAAAATGATTCACTGTTACAGAGTGAAAGATTTACAGGCAGAAACATCCTTTCCAAACACTGTTTTAAAGGAGTCTTAAAGCAACAGCAGGCTCTTTAAATGATCGTTCTTAAGGTTCATTGGCCTTCTCTGTTGCTTTTGTGGCTAAGTGGTATCTGTTGTCTTTGTAACCAGATGCATGTAAGTATGATGTTACTGAAATTTCAGCTTCATTAACAAGCCTGAGGCTTTTTGCTGACACTCTAAGCACTGTTAGCTTGAAAGCAGCATTCACAACCTGTGTGTGCATGTGTTTATAGATGGGCACTGAAGGTGAGTAGCTAAAGATGGGAGTGAGGGTTTCCAGTTTCAGAGGTCAATGCACTTATTCATATCAGCTTGGATGGAGACTGAGAACTTTCTGGAATGTTCCAGACAAGTCTGAAGGCAGTATTGTGCGATCAGGACGATGGACTTGACAGTCTGACACTGACCCCCCCAATGGGTGTCTTTGTGTGATGGCAGCTAGCTCACACAGCAGACTCACTGTAACACAAAGTGCACTGAGTGGCTTGTGATTTTCCTCCAGCAACATGTGGTTTGAGGTTGGGTTTGTACAGAGTAGCACATTTAAAAGTTGAGATTCAAGGCTCCCAGCTGTTATCTCAAAAGTCTGACAACTAATAAGAGTATAAACATATCCTTGGCTCCACCACAACTATATATTCTTAGTGTTTCTCATGGTTAAAAAAAAACAAAAACAAAACAAAACAAAAAAAAAAACTTCTTGGCCATGAAAATGAAATAGTCATATTTCTGCAAACTTTGAAGAAAATGGATGATTGATTATCTGAAAGGTCCCTTTGTGCTCTCCCCTACATAACTTGGCACAGACCCCCGGCGGCTTGTTTTCTCTTGGTTGGACTTGGATACTAATCTCATACTGAGAAAATAAAGCTAAGTGCCTGTCTAGAGCTGTTTATTTCTCCAGGGTAGATGGTGTACGCATAATATATGCTGCAATGTCACTGCAGTGAAATGATCCAAACGTTTAGAAAATCAAATGGTTTGTATGTCTAAACATGTTTACTGCCTTTCTCTGATTTCATCTGCCTGCAGTTACTGCATACCTGACCATGCAGCCTGCTTGTGAGGTGCTTGTGATCCTGCTGTATAAGCGGATAACTCTGCTCTTGTTGTTGCCTAAGAACGATCACTTAAAGGAATTAGGTTCTGCACTCAGTGTGTGGCCAATGCAAACCTAAAACACTATACTAGCATGCGTGCAAGTTTTATCTGTTTGACAGCAAATCCTGCATGCTTTCTGTGGAGTTTATGGTTTGGGGCCATTTGTTTGCATTCATTTGCCTTGGCTTTACACTTGTGTGACTTGTGTGATTCAGATGCGTTCACTTCAGTGCAAACGTTCGAGAATATGTTTAAAATTGTCGTCATGGGTGACTGAATGTAAACATGCCAGTTTGGTCCATTTGTGATTAAATCAACAGCATACTAAAGGGTGCAAAATGGGAAGGGGTCTGGTTGCTTTGTGGAATGACTCTTGGTGTCTGCATAACCTTTTTTTGCTGCATTATTTATGCGCAGTTTGTACGCAGAATCGTGTGGCAAATGTGTTATTTTTAAAAGTGATGCAGACTCGTTGCTTACTTTAATGGAGTACACTGTGATGTAATGCAATGGGGTTTGTAGCAAATGTGCTAAAAACATACCAAGTGCGACTGGTGTGGTCCTTTAAACCTTCGTAGACTATGCCAGGTTTGCACACTGAGGAGATTCTGCACCAGACTAGCTCTGTATTTACATTTCAGTTGCTTGAGTGACTGAAGACAGAAATAAACCTCTCTTACTATAGAGAAGAAAATATACAGTGACTAAACACATATTTTTAAGCTCCTGTGTTGCAAATTCTGTCTTTACAAGGCTGGTTTTGTGGAGTTCATATTGGGTTATAAATAGTTCAACTGCAGCATACATTGTTGTTAATGGATATGGAATTTTTAGCTCAAGACCAGGCAGGTGATGTACCAGCACTTGAGTTCTTGTGACTCCTTGGTTCCCCAGACGTCTCAGCTGGTGCTTAAGGGTGGCTGTGACCTGACTCGAGTCACACCTTTGGGATTACAGAAGTCAACCTCTCTCTTTCCTTTCAACAGTCCCTTTCCTCGTTCTCTTGTTGTTGAGCCAGGTCTTTCGGTTTTCCGAGACACGAGGAGGGCCATCGGGTTTCTGCTTTAGAAATTCTGCCGGGGCCTGATGCTGCCTGGCAGGGGTTAGAGCAGATTTGCGTTTTCTGTTCTCACTTTATCCTAACACTGAAATAATCAATGCTGAGGAACATGGTCTTCATTGACAATCGAGCTGTTGCCCATTTGAACAAAAGTAATTAAAAATTGCCTTGCAAATAGATGATTTTGTGTCTCAGCTAATTAAAAGAATCATTTGAATTAAACCAGAGACTCTTTGGCTCGTTGGTTATTTTTTTAATATTCTAATCAAAAGTTTTAAAGCCTAATAGTGTTTATTCTATCCCCACAGGCAACAAAGAAGCATCTAGTTTGTATTTTTGATCATCTTTCATTAATGGTTTTAGTGCTTTGAATTACTCGTACCAGAAAAGACTGATATGTTTATCACTGTTTATTGTCTCTTGCAGTTGTCAATGATTCATTTTGACTCTAGGCTGCAGACAATGGGAATTAGAATCTGTCTGTTGTTTTCAGTTGAGAGTTTGAGCAGTTCCCTAATATAAAAATAGATAAAAGACAGATGCATTGGTAATGTTATCTATCACTGGATGATCATTTTTGCTGGATGTTATTGTATTTCATAGTATAAATTCTTCTAAAATGAAAAGAGAATCCATGGTTTTCATTCATGATCTACTGTATTTACAGCCTGCCTGTGGGCTTTGAGGTTCAGTGTGTTTGACATGTGAATGGCAGCTGGCTTATCTACGAGCAGCGGCTGAATGATGCCGCCACAGAATTCCCATATAAAAGCTTTACAGTTCCCACACTCTCAAAATACATTCACACTGCGAAATGGGTTTTTGACTTCTTTCAGTGTTAGGTGATGGTGAAAGTTGTGCTACAGAGAGTAAATGCAGCAATAACAATTAATAATTGCTTTTTGTTTTGACAGGAAGCAGTTGGACTGAGTAGAATGCATGGGCTCTAAGTGCAGATTTCTTCCCCTCACAGCATAGCAAAGTTGTGGACTGAAACTGCTTCATTGTATCAAGAGTTATGAATATGAAGCGTGCTGTTGTTGCTGCTGAGCTTAACTGCTTTCTAAGCTGAGAAGTACAGATGACCAAAAATAATGGCAAGTATATACTTTGTATTTGTATAAATTCTATTTAATTATCCGTTTTCCTCAGTATGAAGTGTCTTAATGTGACATAACTGAAAACTTGATTGTCAGTGTAACTCTATTAAGATTTCTATAAAACATACAAACATATTTTTATGCTTGTATGCTTCCACTGACAAAAAAAACAAAAAGATTCACCACAACATCACTCCTTGGCAGGAAGAATCTTGAGATGGGCAGACAGTCTACATTCATCATTGTACTGTTGACTATACTGTACATTTATTTATGTACAGCAAAGACAGAATTAACACGTTCACCGGTAGTGCCCTTGAGCTGTTACATGCAAAGACAGAATACTTGTGTGGAGTCTATCAAAAGCTGTAAAAAATTTAACAGTGTCTTCATTTAACATATGAGGATATTGTGGAAAACAAAAGCCAAACAGCCCACCCTCATTTTTGCAGGGTACTTACAGAAGGCCTCAGGCTGACACTGAGTAACAGGATGAATATACACTGGGCAGGTCAAAAGTCTAATACCGGGCCAATACAGAGACATAGATAAACATTGACACTGACAGCCACAGCTGTGGACAAAACTATTGGGCCAGGCATGTTAATCTTCAGGTGTTTTCAGTCCCATTGCCACAGATTTATAAAATCAAGCACTAGCCTTGCACTCTGCCTTTACAAACATTTTAAAGTCATTCTCAAGCTTGAGCACAGCACTATAATGGGACGTCACCATTGTAACAAGTCACTTTGTGAAAGTTCTTCCCTCCTAGATATTCCAATTGTAAGTGGTATTATAGCAAAATGGAAGCTTTTAGGAACCTCGGCACTTCCTCTGGCATCGACATAGATAGTGGCCACAGTCACTATTACACCTGCTACACGTCAGAAAGACCCTTCTTTTTGTCCAGAGCATGACTATGGTGAAATACAGCCTCACACAGCTGTGTAATTGTACACTTTTTGTCACAAACCTTCTAACCTAATTATGATTACAATATACATTGTTGAGTGGCAGCCGAATCAGCATAGGAACAATAGTTGCTTAAATTAGCATATATAATATGGTGACTTCTCGTGACTTTGCAAGCCGCCGGCATTTTAGCTTGCGAGATGGAAGCGCGTTGGAGTGTGTAGGTTATGCATTTTGTATGTGCGTCATTGTGAGAAAAGGCCAGCAGTCTGTTTATTGCTGTTAAAGTCAGGAGGCTGAGTCATCAGAGTCTGTCGTGTTTGCTCTCCTCTTTCATTCTCTCTTTAGCCCTTTTCAAGACATGGGATACGTAACATTGCTATCTCTGTAAGTGTGTTAAAGTGACAGCACTCTGCCATTCAGACACCGGTCTGTGTTTCTCTCTCCAACCCTGCTGCTGTTGTTGCTTTTGACCAACAGATTTTTATGTCTGTCTATAATTTACCAACTCACCCCTCTACTCTTTTCCCAGTGGGGAAGAAAGCCTGCACAAGGAAAATGATTTAAGAAGATGCGCGTGCGGGTTTTTTAATGTGGATGTCTGACGGCCAAGAGATTACATTTCCTTTAGATTGGTTATAAAACAGACCTCGGGGCTCTCTCTCATCCACACTCATACATGCACAGTTTATTAAGGGAGACAGAATTTGTCAGCAACAGTCTGTTATTCAAGCAAGGAAGCACCCTTTCCTTCGCTTTCCCCCCGTGATTGAGCTTTAAAACGAGATTTACCTTTTCTAATGACTCCTCGCTTCATCTTGCTCAGAAAATGCCTCAAAGCTGAAAATCTTTAACTTCTGGCATCAAAGTGTAGCAAAGATGACAGATCAGCGAGTGCTACGTTTATAAAGCGGTGACACTTAAGTTGTTGGTATGCAGTAAAAATGTCATCGGCTAAGCAGCTACTGTGAAAGTGAAAATGTTCTGCACTGATTTGCCCACATATCTCCATACATCTGTATATCATTTAGCCCTAATTGCTAAATACAGACTTTATTTCATTCTTCATTCATCTTATTTTAAATATAAAATCCTCACCAATTCCGCTTTGCAAAGGAGCACCTAAAAAACTGCCAGATCTTATGTGTTTTTGATTATTTGGATGACACCTTGTTTGTCCATCCATTCATTTCCTTTACTGCTAGTCCAATTCAGTGTCACAGTAGGTGATATCTGTTCAGCTTACTATTTAACCTAACGTGCATGTCTTTGGACAATGAGACAGAGCTAGAGTACTCTGAGAGAACCTACACAGGCACTGGGGCATGCAAACTCCATGCAGAAAGGCCCCAGATGGTTGGTGGATTTGAACCTAGGACTTTCTTTCTGTGAGGTAACAATGTTAACCACTGCGCCACTGTGCACCCTGTGGCATTTTCAGCAGCTCTTTAACAGATTTTAGAATTTCAGCGTAACTCCTAACACTCTGTCTAGCCTTATCATAGACCCTCTTCTCAGACTGAGTTTTATGAATGCAGCGGTAATTTACAGCTCTGAATACTGTCTCATAGACATGCTATTAATCGTCTGGTCAGGGCCATTTGGTTTCATAAGTTGCCTGTGAGATGGATGTGGTCACGTCCCTGTCTTTTATGTAATTCTTGAAGCTCATCCAGTCATATAAAGAAGTACAAGAGTGCAATTATCGTTACTGTAGATGTAATTATGACTTTTATGAAACATTAAACAGGTTTTACTTTTATTAACAGCAGCTCGCAAGTAGATAAAAGTGAGAATTAAACCAGTTCTGTTTCTGCTAAGTGTAAAGCTTAGATATTTGCATAATGCTTATATGTTGATACTCTAAACAGTTATTTTGCAGTCAAAAGGTTATATTAAGGTTACATTAGGTTTTAAAATGTAACTTTCCTCCATGTTTCTGGGAAACATCAGTCTTGTGCTTTTCATCCTGCCCTCCTATAATTGAGCTTCCACAGGAGAATTTCCTTAAGTTCTTCCACTGCTATTCATCAAGGTCGCTGGAGAAGTCCTTGTCATCTTCCTTGCAGAACAGCAGCCTGCAGCTTTCCAGCCCATTATTTTTATCTGTGATGCATGAATATGTTCAGGGGGGAGAAGAAAGCAGCGTGCAAGCGAGGGAGCGAAGAGAGAGAAGTTAAAGAAGAGGAGAGAACGTAAGAGAACGATGGGTTTAGAAGTGGGAGGTGAGTTCTGAAGCTTTCAAGCTGATTCAGACAGCAGAGATGGGACAAAGCAAAACGAGGATGAGAGGGACAAGGTAACATGACAGAGCAAAGGAGTTAGCGTGCATCTTTGAGATGAGAGTCGAAAGGGAGAAAAATCGGGAGGAGGAGAGAGAGCTAAATAGCAGCAGCACATGACACAGAAATTTTTATCGGGGCACCTCCAGGGCATCTTAGGAGACAAATTCTATGTTAAAAATTAGGCAGCATGAGCATATGGTGCTGTGTAATATTGATGGTGCACAAGTGCCCATCTCAAGGCGTGTGATGATAGCCCTGCAGTGATTTTCATGGCATTTAAAACTCTTGTGCTGGTGCTCCTTTGTCTGTAGTTTAGGTCATTAAAGATTTAAAGACAAAGGCGAAGAAGCATTTATTACCCCAAAGTAACAGAATGAGGAACTAAAGTGGAGAGGAAGAAGCTCATTGAGGGCAAGAACAGTGAATACCTGTGTGTGTGTGGGGGGGGGGTGGGGGGTGGGGGGGAAGGTTGACAGAAATTGGCAGTGAAAGGGGAACAAAAGGAAGAATGATAGATGGGAAGATCAAATGACAACATGAAGGCAACAGTGAAGAGCAGAGATGAATCAAAGAGAAATGCATGAAATGCATTAAGAGACAGCAAAAGGGAGGGAAGCGGAGGGTTGTTAAGCTGCTGCGCTACACACCCTTCATGGGTCACGGGGTCAAGCTGCTGGAGTTTACTCATGTGTGTGTGTTTGAGTGTGTGAAAAGCCATGCTTGCTCCAAAAGACACAAAATGAATTGTCCTTTGTTAGACCTGACTGTATTAGGTTTACAGCTGATGCATTACGAGAGTGTTTCGTTTGTATTTGTGCGTTAGGCCTACACCTGCTAACCTGTCCCAAAACAATAAATGCCGGCAGAACAGTAGTGCCAGTTGCAAACCCTCTTCTTTGATGTCAAAGCATTTCTGGGGCACTTGTTGAACATGCATTGATTCTGCTGCCTGTTCTTCCATCATCACCCTCCTGGGATTTACTGAGCTTTAATTCAGTGCTCCCGAGTTTCTCTGTCTCCTGCACCACTGATCTAGGATCAGGTAATCTTACAACAATCTTAAACACAACAATTAAGAGCCAAGAAGTCAGTAAACATACCTTTCTGTGTAGTCGAAGAGAAGGGCAGCATTGTGGTGAGGGGCCTTCACTGTCTTCCTCCAGCTTCCTAACCAGACTGTCCTTCTTCAGTTTGCGAGCACAAGAAATTCTCCTTTTAATGCTTTTGCCCAGCTCCTCTGCTTCTTCTGCAGAGGCCTGTTTCATCCTGCTCTGTTCACCCCACTTCCGATTAGATTTGGTTGGACCTCCCAAAGCCAAGGGTGCTGAGGTACCCTGCCAACCTCTCTCCAGGTAAACATGAATGCACACACACACTGCAGTGAGCAGAATGCCCAAACGCAGCAGCAATCCCAGAGTGAGTCGCTCTCTGCCCATGTCCATCCACTGTTTTGTCCTCCCTGTCTCTCTGGCTCACCCTAGTCCAGTGCCTCAACTCAGAGTTTCAGTTTGATTGCTTTTTCTATCCCATTTTGCCTCTCTTTGTGGTCAAGGAGCTCTTCTCTTCTCTTCTCTTCTCTTCTCTTCTCTTCTCTTCTCTTCTTCTCTTCTCTTTGTTTCAAGGCTAGAATCCACCATTAGACCAACACCGGTAAGTTAATGAAAGACAAACAATTCAAGAACACCTTTGCTCATAAACCAACACACACACACATTTGTGTGCCTTAACCTGCATGACTGTGTGCATGTTACTGCTGAGGCTCTGCAAACTGAGTCTGCGCCACCCTTTTTGAAAACTTTGGAAACTCCCTCCTCACACTTGTAAGTCTCTCCCTCGCTCTCTCTCTTTCTTTTTTTTTTTTAACCTAAACACACACGCCCCCTTAATTTGCTTTCTTTTTTCTTTTGGTGAGGCTCACATCACACACACCAGTCTGTTGCTTTGCTCCCCTCCTTGGTGCTGCTTCTCCCACCCAGCAGAATCTCTTGTTACTGTGTAACTCCGGTTATGGGCTGGGTCTACTGCTCCATAACGGGGCCATGCAGGTCTTCCTCTCAGCATCTGTTGGCTCTACGAATGCGTATGAATGCAAACATTCATACGCTTTCATTTCTAATAATGTTTTTCTATTTCTTTTTTAAGTAGTTTTTATTTGCAGTATCAAAGAAAATACACGAATCATTGTTCTTTAATATTATTTTTGTATGCTATGGCGTTTCTTTAAGTGCTATAAAAATTCCTCAATTTTTTTTTTCTGTTATGGCAAGAAGAGCAAGCCTCCTTGAAGTATAAGCAATCCTCTAAATACCAGCTTTGGCGTACTGGGCAATTACAGTGAATCAAGTAAATTATATCTGGAGAACCAGAGACGATGAAGGATGCCGGCTACAGTAAGACAATCTCTGCTGCCACCTTGTGGTTAATTCAAAATAGCTGCATATGGGATTGATTACAACACAATGTGAGTATGTAAAAGTCTTGTGATTTGGGCCATCCAGCATTTTTCTGATAGTGGTAATGCTAGTAAAAAGCACATGGAAATAATTCATACAGAGTTTAACAGCATACAGAAGTTTTAACATCATGCACTGAAACACAGGTTGGAGACAGGTTTTGTATTAAAGACACAGCAAAACAGTGCTTCTTTTGTGGGTTTTGAGGAACAGAAAGACCTCTCTGCAGACAGCATTATACATATTGTAATGATTTGTCCAGATCTGGCCCAAATCAGCTGCCACATGGAATGCATTTATATCTGGCTGTCACCCTGCTTTTTTCTCCTCTCCTCCACCAAAACAGGGTCCAAAGAGAGGTCATGTACACTTTATCTACTTACATCTACTTCTAAAGCAATGTCTCAATGGGAGACTAGTTCTCATAGATGGATAGATGAAACAAAGGCAAAAGTGGCTGCTGGGAAAATTTGATATTGGCAATGCTTAAAACAACACAATAAGCTCTAAGAGGGAGAGAGTAAATCCATAAATGGCTCATAGTTGCTGTAGAAATGATTAATTATGGATTACAAAAGGAAGATCCAGTAATGAAAATCTCTTTACAGATTTAGAAAACCTGTCCAGGTTACTTGCAGGTGGAATTCACTCAGTGGTGTGAACAGTGGCTGCTCTGATATCTGCAGTGGCGTATGCAGGTTTCATAACACACAATGCAGTAAAACTGGAGCAAACTGGATTAACACAGGCTAATCTGCACTATAGAATCAATGTGTTTTTTGTTTGTATGTTTTGGTGGGGAACACACTGTGGTCTGGTTGAATGTACTGAGGTTTTGCACAGTGGGAAGCAGCCACTTGTGTCAGAAAGAGGTGAAGGCTACTGTGTGTTTACTTTCAACTGGGGTCCAACCCCCCCCCCCCCAACACACACACACACACACACACACACACACACATATGCATGTGTGTCCATGTACAGTTTGTACCTTCCACACCATGTTAACACCACAGCCTCACATGTGGTGACACCAGCTTTCTCATTTGCAGCCATCTGTTTGTGTCATAACTTTGCCTCCTTTTATGTAAGACAAACACATTTGTAAAGTGCAGTTGGCATAAATGTAACATGCAGTCTTGCTAATAATGTGTCAATTACTTGCTAATGTTTAAATGTTAAACCTGATGATTTTCGAAGCAGAGCCACTGTTAATTTCACGGTAACACGCTGTTATACAAATTGCCACAGTCAGCACGTACAAGGTATTTCAATTATCCTTCTTCCTTTTATTTCCCAGATGAGGAGGTGGAGGGAAAACAAGTCAGTGTGATGGCAAAAGCAAATGCTGTTTGGTTTAGTGTTTGTACCCGTATTCCTGCTGAATCCAGCCAAGACAAGATGCAGTGAGTCAATACAGCCACAACAAAAACAACTGCATATATCAATCATTAATCAAAGGATTGGATAGGAGCACTTGGAGAAACACAGACACAGAAAAGGATTTTAAGTTCAAAATGTTTTTGTGTCAAGACTGAGTAAGCTGTGATCTCATACTAAAAAAATGTGGCGAAAAAGGTTAAAGCATCTTTTACAGTCAGTCAAACTCAAACCAAATGAAATACTGTACCCAGTAATGCCCACTTTCACAGAAGGAATGACTTGGTCTTTAATTCTGAGAAGATTAATAGTCCATTTACCTCCCTGCTGCACATACAAACACTACCCAGACCCGCTGTGTGTTTGAAGTAGGGCTCCTTTCTTTCTTTTTAAGCTGAAAAAAAAAAAATATATATATATATATATATATATACAGCAAAAATCCCCAAACTTTATGGTTACAGATGTTCTAATTTAATCAGAGGTGATGTCATCAAAACAAATGTTAAGTCATCAGAGGGGTGGAAAAAATAAAAATGACAGCAGCAAGCACAACTTTATAATAAATTAGGTTCATACAGACCTGTAAGTTCATAAACATCATCACTGCCCACAGTATCCAGCTGGTTTAGTGATTTTAAGTGAATTTCGTGTTTTTGGTAAAGTTTGAAAGACACTAATCCAAAGATTGAAACCCAGTCACGTGTTACTAATTATGAAGACGTAATTCTGGTAACACTACACGGCATGCTGTGTTGACTTTTATTTAGTTTGGTTTCGATGAAGTGTTGCGCTTTGTAGAGCCCCCTCCCGCACAGAGAAGTGTCCAGCTTGGAGGAGGGCTCGTTTTGGAAAAAAAAAAAGTGACTGGGGCTCGCTTTCTTCTTTATTAAAGTTGGAAAAAGTTTGCTTTAACAGTCACGTTTCGGTTATGAGTTAGCCGGTCCGCTTAGCTCGAGTCTGTCAACAGCTTTCGCACTGCGTGTGCTTGTTTGTGCGCCCCTCCCACCCTCTCTGAAGGCCTCTGTTCATTATTTGGTGCTGATCCGCTCAGGATCTGCTGCCCACCGGGGGGAGACGCACCAGGAACCTCAGCGCGCAAACACTCATGTAAAAATGACTGTAGAGAAAATATTCGACGAGCTCGGACATTTCAAGAGGTACCGTTTTTTTTAAAAAATAAATATGATTAGCTCTAACTTTACATTTCCTTTATTCTGTATTTGAGCTGGGGGGTAATTTTGTGGTTGCAGCCAGCAGCTTAGAGTAGGAAATGTTCCATGGCTGAAGCTATTTTTGCATATTACAATTTTAAAACAAACATTAATGAATGTAGGAGTTATCATAAGTTATTTCACAGTATTGATACTTTTCCCTCTGTGTATCTGGTTGGTTAAAACCTATAACTCAATTTCATAAAGCAGTTTTCCATCTGGGCTAAATACGATTTCTCTTAGGATGTTGGGGTGAGAGTAAACATGTTCTTTGTCAGTTTCTTTTGAATGTCAGGTACATTGCAAATGTACTGGCATAGGTTCACTTAATGTTGCAAACTTTAAAAAAGATTTTGCCAACTGCATCTTGGTCAGTTCATGCCACATTTGTTTTATGTTGGGGTTGCATTTGGTCAGCACCAAGCTGGAGATGCGTGGAAGACGGTGATGTGAAACTGCTTTGTAAAGTACTTGGTAGAAGAGTTTATTATTTTCCTTGAGATCAGTTCATTGAGGGTTTCAGGGATGTGGCTCTCAGGCATATGATTGAGAACAAAAACATAAAAATAAGGAAAGTGAACAGCCGGGATTGAAAGAAAGGAGCACAGCTCAAAGTTAACACAAATAAATTGTGATATTTATTGTAGTACTAGAACTCAAGACGATCTCCAACCTGAAGAAAGATGTAAAGTTGGACATCCCCAAAAGAAAACCCACAAACAAAACCAGTCCCTCTGAAAACCAGAGCACATCTATTGTCAACCAACAGACACAAAAATTCACTTCACAACGGGAGTAACACAACGGGAGTAACACAACGGGAGTAACACAACGTTGTGCGCTTCACTTTCTCACAGCCCACAGCACTGCTTCAAGTGGCCCAAAAAAACCAGCCCGTCGACCCATGTCCTCTTTATACAAGGTGACCTTAATTGGGAACAGGAACACCCGTTGTTGGAAAAGGATGAGAACTCCTGCAGAGGGTAGAGAGAGAGCAGAACACAACCACACATACACAACAGCTGTAACACTGACATTCAAAGAGCAGTTGCTCACTAAGGAAAACAACTAGCTGAGTTAGCCAGCACTGTAAGTGAAATATGTAAGTGCAGTGCACAAGTGACATTTCAAGAACCCAGACCCTGGGCTAGGCCACAGCTTAAGTTCACATCAGATGGCCAACCCATTTGGTTTAAGTTTAGGGCCAAAGGGCATAAAGCCAGGAAGTGTGCATATACCAAACAAGTACAAGATGATAAGACACCTGGCCCTTCTTCATCGCAGGGAAACTGCTGCCCTCGGTCGTCATGAACCAAATAACTTTAAGGGAAGTAGCAGGCTCACCAAATGAGATTCTAGACAGAAATACAGTTTTAGAGCATGCAGTTGGAGAATGCGTCACTATTGAGGTGAAGCTCCAGAGTAGAGTATTGCAGCCACATGCCTACTTGACACTGGTGGCCAAGTCAGACCATCTCAGAGAGCTTTTTTAAACACACTGGTCAGGGAAAGATGAGAGCATCCATTCTGCTTTTGAGTGGTTAAAAAAAATCACCACAGCTTATCCTACAAAAGACCAGTAAGCTGACACTACGGCTAAGGTTTGGCTGAAGGAGCGGTTCATGAGAGTATGGAATGCCTGAAGGACTACACTCAGATCACAGCAGGAATTTTGAGAGTGAAGCGATAGCAGAACTGTGCAAACTTTATGGTGTTAAGAAGACCAGAACAACTCCCTACAGACCACAAAGGAAGGCACCAAAGGTATAATCAGACTCTTCACGACTTACTGAGAACACCTCCACCAGAGAAAAACATGTCGGCCAGTGTATCTCCCGGAGTTATTTTACACCTAAAATGTCAGCCCTCACTCCACCACCAGATAATCTCCCTACTTTCTGCTTTTTGAGTATGGAGTCCCGGCTTCCAGGAGATGCATTATGAGGGCGCGAAAGCACATCATACAGGACTGGTTGTCAGTTCATACAGGAATAGCTCAGACAGGCAGTGAGCCAGGGAGGATTCAAAACAGAAAGCAGCTGAGAGGATCTCCTTTCAAAATGAAAACGTGTGCTGTTCTGTAAACATTGGCAGCTCGTCACAGGCCTTTAGGGAGGCTTGGGGTGCAAAAGTTTACAAAGTAGTGGACCACACACTGTCTAACCTTTTGAGGGAGGTCCCATTAAGAGAGTTTATAGGTCAGAATTGTGACCTGTGCAACCCTGGTTCCCAAACCCAGGACTAAAACTAGTTACAGATAATATTCTGCCTGTATTTGAAGAAGTTCAGGAGTCTGAGTTCATGGTTGTCAGAGATCCATCCTCCTCCTCTTGAGATGTTGGGCTGAGAGTAAACATGTTCTTTGTCAGTTTCTTTTGAATGTCAGGTACATTGCAAATGTACTGGCATAGGTTCACTTAATGTTGCAAACTTTAAAAAAGATTTTGCCAACTGCATCTTGGTCATGTTCATGCCACATTTGTTTTATGTTGGGGTTGCATTTGGTCAGCACCAAGCTGGAGATGCGTGGAAGACGGTGATGTGAAACTGCTTTGTAAAGTACTTGGTAAATATGCCAGATGAATGTGTTGAAATAGTCTTTTTTCAGTACTTTAAAGAAGTTATTAGGCAATGTTCTAACAGGAGGGTGCATATGTTTGTTACTGTTGGTGTTAGTGACCAATATCTGCTGAGTGAGCTAAAGACCGCCACGTCCTCACATGTGTAGCAGGATGTCATGTGTGCAGTCTCCAGAGTGTCCAAACGTGAAGTTAGCAAAACTGCTATAAGTGGAAGTGCCTGCAGGCATATTATTATTTAGTGGGTTTGGCTCGGCACTAATTTGTTCCTCTGTTTGTTTCTCTGTGTAGCCAGACCCACTTCTCTATATTTTTTTTTTTTGTGTGTGTGTTTATATATATATATATATATATATATATATATATATATATATATATATATATATATGTAGTTGTGTGTGTGTTTTACACTTTGTAACTTTGTGTGCTATTCAAGCACAGGAAGGATCTCCATTGTTGTTTCGTGTGTGGCAATTTTCCAGGCTACATCTGTATTTTTAATCCATGAAATGTTTCTCTAAGGGGTGAACATTCACTCAAAGAAACTGTGGTGTGCTCTTTGTAATTATGAAAGGGAAGAAATAGGCCCATGTATCTTTAGGAGACACATGATTAATAAATTTAAACAACAGCCCCGGAGAACTATTGCTGAAGACCACTTTAAAGAATTACAAAAAATCTGGCTCCTTGGAAGTAAAACATAAAGAAAGGAGGGTGGCTCAAGACTCGAGTCAAAACCTTTTAAAATCAAGGCTAATGCTGTCTGTGATATAGACTTGTTTTCTGAATAAATCACGACATTCCAAGTAATTGTCTTGAAAAGATGTATGCAGTACTGTTGTGTAGCTGTAAATGTCTTTTAGATGCATTAGAAAATTAGCTTTTAAGGTTGCCTTTTTAAAGTTTTGTGGTGATACCAGAGTAATTTTCATGTATTCTCTTTCTCTCCAGATTCCAGGCATGTCTGTACTTTGCAGCAGTCTTCCAGGCCATAGCTTGTGGAATCCACTATCTGGCCTCTGTTTTCCTAGTGGAGACTCCAAATTTTGTGTCTAGTGTGCCCGGCAATATCACAGATGTTCTGTATGGTAATGTGACAGGAACTAGCCTGGAAGAAATCCTGCCAATCTTCAAGTCAGGTAGTGGACCCTTGGTGGTGAAGACAGCAGAAGGAGAACAGTGGGAGCTAAGCCGGTGCCGCTGCACTCTGCGCATCAACCCTACAGACTTTGCGTATGACTTTGATGGCAACAAAACAGTGAAAGAGTGTAAGGGGAACTTTGTTTATGATCATACTGAAGTTTACCAAAACATTGTGACCGACTGGGACTTGGTATGTGATAAAGAGTGGTTGGCCAAGCTGTGCCAGCCCACATTCATGCTCGGGGTGCTGATTGGAGCGCTGGTGTTTGGGGACATGGCTGACAGGTAAGCAGGGGCTGCAGGATGAGGTCAAGGTTACTTTCGTGCAGCATGTGGAGTCCAAGAGGGGGGGTTAAATTTCACCATGTGACACTTGTGGAGTGGATATTTACACAGGAGGTGCTGACTTTGCATAGACTATATGATCAACCAGCTAAAAAGAGCTTGCCTTTATAATCCATGTAGTCATAATTTCAGGAGGTAGTGAATCTAATGATTAAATGCAGAGTGGTACATAAACACAGAGTGAAAAGTGGTGAATGAAAAAGCGATTCACTGCAAAGGGTTCCTAAAGGGGACATATTCTAATTTCTGCCCCCATTTGTTAAAAAAAAAGAAAAAGCTTAGACTCTCCTGCAGTAACTTTGCATGAGTCACAGTTTAAAAAATAATGAATTTTAAAAAATTAATTAATTAATGCTTGTGCTTGGTGAGTTCCTCCACTGTCTGAAAATCAAAAGTTTGAATTCCTCTCGCTTCAAGCCAGGTTGTATCTGATTGGCTACCCCTCGCAAACAGAAGGTTTTACAACATTTTTACAATTGGAGAAGAAGGTCAGGAAGTATTTTCAGCACTGATTAACACTTAAACCCAATTTTCATGCAAAAACAGTTTACATCATTTTAATGTGTCCTAAAGAACAACTATATATCTTTCTATCTCCATATAGTCATCACATGTAGCCCTACAGCTCATAAGCATTACCTCAGTGGCTGTAGAACTTTTTGTAACAGGAACGTCATGCACAAATATCATATTCTTGCTGGAGAACTCTTGCAGAGATTATTTAAAACCATGTGCAACTGTGATAACTCAATAAGCTTCTTTTAACCAACTCCTTAACTGAATGTACAAACACAAACCCTTTTCTCTTCCTCTTCTGGTCTGCCTATCTCTCTTCTTTTTGTTATATTGTTTTCTCGCTCTCCTCCACTCAACTTTGCCTCTCTCCACCAGAGTTGGTCGTGTGAAGATCCTGATGTTCACCAGCGTCTGTCAGTTTGGGCTTGGGGTAGCTGTGGCATTCTCTGGAAAGTACTACTTTTTTGTGGTGCTCCGCTTTCTCCTTGCTATGGTAAGTTCAGCATGGGTACCAGTGTGTATGGTTGCATACCTGTGTGTGCTTGTGTCTTGCAAAAAAGCCAGTGTGGGATGAGGAAAGTAGCATATTTTCCATCTTCTTCTTGCAAACAGCCCAGTGGTTACTGGATGTTTCCCGACAAAACAAACCTTTGTCCAGTCACTGTTTTCAATTAATATACTTGAATACACCCCCTATTGCAGTTAAGCCAGCATACAAACCACAAGATGTTTTATTTTGGTGTGTGCAAGTATATAAGTATAATTTAAGGAAATTAAAGTGACACAAACAGAGACAAGTGAGTTTAGTTTCTCCATGTTTAAAAGTGTTTTTTTTTTTTAGATAAAGAGTATTGCATATGTGCTTAAACAAACACCCTAAAGAAGGGAGTTTATATGGTTACAAGTCCACATGACTGTTAATTAGTGCTAAAAGGGCCTCTTTCAGTATGTGTACTATTTCACTTCTTTCCATCTCCTACCACCCCCACCCCACAGTCCTCCTCAGCTACAGCTGTTGTTTTTCACATAGAATCAGACCCTCGGATAGCGTACACTGATACAGAATGGTATGAACTACTGCAATCATTTTGTTTCAATGCAAGACTCTCCTTTACACGTGTATTAAGTTCATAACTTTGAGCACTAAGGATTTGCTCAGCATTTACTAGCATGAGCAAGAGCCCAACCAATATAATTCTGACATGGATATTCAGTGATTTAAACATCTAATATTCCAATATATTGGCAGATGTATATTTTTTCTTCTTCCAGGCACACAAAGCACACAAAGAACAGCTTTCCCTACCATTTGTCATGTGTAGGTACAACTATTTACTCGTTTATGCTTTGCCTGACTCTGCTCGGATCAGGTGGCATTCCAAATGTATTACCAACAGGGAAGCTGCAAAGTGCCATCTGGAGAACAAACTGCAGTACTGTGCAGTCTTGAACCACTGTTCTTTATATATAGGAAAATGGGAAATGTACAGCAATTTACTAAGGCGTAAGTACCCCATACCTACATGTACGTACTGTGACTAAGGCCGTACACGGTTCATCTTAGGAAAAGATATAGGTGTGAAACTGCTTACTGATATATATTATTAACTTCTAATTCTATTACCTGTGCATTTAAGTACTTAGCTTTTTTCCATAGTTTTTTCTTGTGGACACGGTGGTAGCTCTTCAGTAAAAGTTACAGTAGAAGAATGTTTGGTGATTGGCGTAAAAGAAATATTGATTTCTTCAATGAAGTAATATTGATGCAAAGTTTACATAAATTTAATCAGCAAACATGTACATTTAGAATTTTCCTTTTGTTAAAAAAAAATTTAGTAGAAAACTGCTATTACAATTACCATTTCTTGCTTTTGGAGTCTAAAGGCCTCATAACACTTTTCTTTATTTCCTTTTTTAAAATTCAACTGTTCTATGTCTGTACCTTACATTGTCCTATCTTTACTTTTGTCAGGTGTCTAGTGGCTATCTGGTGGTGGTGTTTGTCTATGTGACAGAGTTTACTGGCATCAAGGTACGCACATGGACATCTATGCACGTGCATGCAGCCTTTGCTGTCGGCGTCACGGTGGTGGCTCTGACTGGTTACCTGGTGCGGGTCTGGTGGATCTACCAGATAGTCCTTTCCATATGCACCTCTCCCTTCCTGCTCTTTTGTTGGAAGTTTCCTGAGACGCCCTTTTACTTGATGGCCAAGGGCCGCTATGAGGAAACTCAGAAACTGCTAAATATGATGGCCCGTGTCAATGGCCTTGAATGCAGGCTGAAGGTTGAGGATCTCCTGGAGCCAGAGAGGAGAGAATATGGCAAAGGTCTGCTGAAAGAAGACACAGAGGAGCGTTCATCAAAGCCCGAGAAGAACCTGTCCATCCTGGACCTGTTTGGTAGCTGGAGGATGGCAGGTCGTACGTGCACAGTGTGGGCCATCTGGTTCATTGGCAGCCTGGGTTACTATGTCTTCTCTTTGGGCTCAGTCAACCTCGGAGGAAATCAGTATGTCAACCTCTTCCTCGCTGGTAAGTAATTGTCATGTTAGTGTGAATATACAGAAAAAGTATATACAGAAAAAATGTGTGTAATGAGATTCCAAAACTATATATATGAGATTCCAAAACTATATATATATATATATATATATATATATATATATATATATATATATATATATATATGTGTGTGTGTGTGTGTGTGTGTACTTTAAACTGTGGCCATGTTGGCATATGTATTTTTGGATTTTTTTTTTTTTTGGGACTGGGCAGCTGCTGTACCTCTTTTTAACCTTTGGTTTCAGATGTGGAATAGTGCCTCTACTTATTATTTATTTCTATTTCAGTGTGTTTGTAGTGAGTCTGGTAATCAGTTTAATCTAAAATAAACTCTACCACTTTTCTTGCTACCAAGGGCTTGTTTTTAAGTTAAGCAGAATCTTATGTGAAACCTTAAAACACAGTAAAATGTTATGTTCCTCTACTTAGCTTCATTTATTGCTCTGTATATGGAACCAAGACTGAAACCTGCTTGTGGGGTATCAGCAAAAATGGCAGCATTCCATCCTCAAACTAAATGGTTTCCCTGTGGTTTTCTGTCTCATTGGGAAAATATGATCTGCCATCTAATTAACTTTTTTTTTTTTTAGCTGAACTGATGTACTGCTCATGTAATGCTATCTGAAAACATGGGGTTTTCCTGGGTATTTTATTTAAACATTGACTCAAATGACTCAAAACACTGACTAATAGAATGTATTAAGTTCTCAGAACTCAGTAGTAGCTCTGACATTACAAGAGAAGAGAGTTTGACATTAGGCAAGAGCAAAGATCATGGCAGATAAACAAATGTATAATCAAAGCCCTTCTAGAACTGAGCCTTGCGGGTACTGCTGTACAGTTTTATTAAGCCCTATATCTGTATGTGGAAAGGTTGCAGGAACCTGGGTTTGATTCCATCCCAGACAACTTCCTGCGTGTCGTTCCCTCTCGCATTCTCCCTGTCTTCTGTTTGTCTTAAAAAAAAAACAAAACAGTACAGTGGGGGAAATAATTACTTGATCCACTATTGATTTTGTAAGTTTGCCCATTTCCAAAGAAATGAACACTCTCTAATTTTTATGATTGTTTCATTTTAATGGAGAGAGACACATCATCAACCAAAAATCTAGAAAAAAACACATTACATAAAAGTCACAAGTTGATTTGCATGTCCATCCATCCATTTTTGTTCTGCTTATCAAATTTAGGGTTGCAGGGGGCTGAAGCCTTTCCAGCTGCCATAGGGCAAGAGGCAGGGTACACCCTGGACAAGTTGCCAGAAGATTACAATCAATCAATCAAAAGCACACCTGTCCACAGAATCCATTTCCTCCATTCCAACCTCTCCATCACCATGAGGAAGCTTTACAGAGAAGCTTGGTGAGAAGGTAACAGTTGTTAGTACGATTATTCTGAAATGGAAGAAATATAAAATGACCATCAGTAACCCTTTGTCTGGAGCAGTCACTAAGAATGCCACTGGTAACACTACATCCTAATAGTTTAAAATCCTGCAGCGCCCGCAAGGTCCCCCCTGCCCAAGAAGGCACACGTACAGGCCCGTCTTGAGTTTGCCAGTTTGAACATCTAAGTGATTCAGAGAGTCATGTGAGAAAGTGCTGTGGCCAGATAAAACCAAAATCGAACTCTTTGGTGTCAACTCGACCTGCCGTGCACTTATACTATGCATGTACACAGTTTTGTAACATTAGGGCATCGTTAATGGCTCCGTCCAGAGTGTTGATGTGAACAGCTCCTCTGCTGAAAAATACCATGAAAATTCATGTTAGGGATACCAAGAAAAAATAATAAAGTACACTTATAGTACCTACATCTTTACCTAGGGGTCGACTAGAAGAATATTTCTGCCATCTCTCTGTTGAAACTATCATGAATGCAGCAGTGTCATTGGCTACTATGTTTCAGCTGTTGATTGGCTCTATGGGCACATTACTTTCTATTCAGGACAGTAGACTTTAATTTTTATATTCCCCCCCCCCAGATTTCACCTGGTAATTCTATACATGCAGACTGTATATTCTATTCACCACTGAAATTATAGTTATTTTAAAAATGCTTCATAGCTGCCCAGATATGTTTGAAGATGACTGCTTAAACTTGCTTCTGGAAGAATTGGGAATGATATTAATTCAAGCCATATATTAATTGTCTGTAATTAATTTTCTTTTATCTTTACAGTCAACAGAAAGTGTATATTTAATATGGTTTCTTTCATTTCCAATGGATTCATTTAGTGAGTGATCCCCATTTATTTCCTTTAGAGGCACACAGAAGAACACATTTGGGAGGCCGCATTTCGGATAGTTATTTAGGTGCCCCCCATAGAGTGTGAGTGTCAGTGCCAGTGAAAACCCCTCACAGAGAAGCGCTGTGGTTGGCTGTTTCCAGGTGCAGTAGAGTTCCCTTCTTATCTGGTTGGCTGTTTTGCAATGGACCGGATTGGAAGAAAGAAGACGTGTGCCCCAGCTCTGCTCCTGGCTGCGTTTGCCTGTTTGCTCATCATCGTGGTACCTGCTGTACGTACGAAGATTCTTTGTGAAAAGTGTTCTTAAATATACACACACTTTCTATGGTTTCATTTAGTTGCATCAACAGCTATTCTTCTTCTTCTGCTGCCCCCAAACAACAACAAAAGAAGTTCAGCTGTTCACTGAAATCTGTCTTATGTTCAGTACTGATCCTTTGAGGATTGGTTATACTATCCTGCCTGGCAGTCATCTTTAGCTGCAAGTGTCAGAGCTCAACAGTACCGATCCAGTGACAAGAAAGTAAATCAAACAGTCCAGACTGTGCAAGTACATGTACTGTAAGTAAATCTATATCACACTTATTCCCGTCCCATTTTGCTGACAGTAGCATCACTGTCACATGTGTAAAGCTCCAAATGCAGTTCGGAATCAGGATTTGACAAATGTACGGTCATGTGACAAAAGAGCTCTCTTTCAATTCGTTCCATTCTGGCCCTTAGCAGGTCTTAAAACTAGATAAATATGTCAGGTGAACTATAAAACATGACATATTACATCAGGTCATTATTTGTCTAACAAAAACTAAGCCTAAATGCAGAAGCAGTGTGTAAAAAAACTAACTACACCCTTACTGCTTCCATAAGGCCCCTCTTCTGTGGAACCAGCTCCCAGTTTTTATTCTGGAGCCAGACACCCTCTCTATTTTTAAGATTAGACTTAAAACTTTCTTTTTTGATAAAACTTATAGTTAGGACTGGATCAGGTGACCCTGAACCCTCTTTTAGTTATGCTTCTATAGACCTATCCTGCTGGGGGGTTAATATGATGCACTATTTCTTTTCATTCACCTCTTTTTGCTCTGTTTATACACCACTCCATGTTTAATCATTTACTATCCTTAATCTTGCTCTGGTTTCTTCCTGTTTAAAGGGGTTTTTCCTTCCCACTGTTGCCAAGAGCTTGCTGATAGGGGGCCGTTTTGACTGTTGGGTTTTCTCTGTAATTATTATAGGGTCTTAACTTTACAATATAATGTACCTTGAGGCAACTGTTGTGATTTGGTGCAATATAATTAAAATTGAGTAGGAAGTAAGAGGGTAAGTAGCAGCCAGGTGATTCAGGTAGGTGTTAACACAATGCCGAGGAGGAAAGACATTAGCAATTATCTTAAAGAAAATTGCTGCTGCATATCAGTCTGCAATTTGAAGTCCATCATTCTATAGCTTAGAGTCCACAGATCTCAATTAGCATATTAAATGTTAATGTTCATAAAAGCACAATTAGAAAAAGTCTGAGCATGGCCAGGATAAAGCCTCTTGTCTTCAAAAATACATGGCAGCATAGCTTTGGTTTGCAAAGTTGCCGCTTAACTTAGCAAACCTGAACTATGACCTTTGGACAGATGAGACCAAAATAGAGGTGTTTGACCCTAATGTACCAGCACCACATTTGGCAAAAACTAAATACAGCATATCAGCACAAACACCTCATACCAACTGTCAAGTACGGCGGTGGAGGGGTGATGATTTAGGCTTGTTTTGCAGCCACAGGACCTGGGTACCTTGCAGTCATTGAGTTGACAATGAAGTCCTCTGTATACCAAAGTATCCTAGAGTCAAATATGAGGCCATCTGCCTGACAAAACTAAAACTGAAATTAGGTCATGTTCATCTGAGGTTGTATTTACCTCATTTTAAGAACCGCAAAGGACCAGATGATTTTCCTTATGTCCTGATATATAAAACCTTAAAACTGAAAGAGGGTGCACTTTCTTTTTACCATGACTGTACATTTCTAACTGCATTTGGAGCTTTATATATGTGACAGTGATGCTACTGTCAGCAAGATGGGACGTGAATATGTATAACGTAGAGTTACTTAAAGTACATGTACTCACACAGCCTGGACTGTTCGATTTATTTTCTTATCACTGGAATGGTACTGTTGAGCTCTGAAACTTGCAGCTCCCAGGGTGTGTTTTGAGCTCTGACCCAAATTAGCACTGCTTACGGATGAGCTGGCAAACAGCTGGTACTTCATTTTCAAGTAAATATGACCTTTGATCCTAGGAGCCAGTCAACCAGTGAAAGATTAAAAAAGATTGCAACAACAGGGAAGATCATTTTCCCTTTCCATACTCGGTCTTTGTATGTGTAGTTCCTTCTGCAGTAAGACAATACCTAAAGAAACTCCTAGTCCCTAACTATTCTACAGACTGATAAATACTAGAGTCTATGGCACTATCTTGGGTAAACTGTGTAGACAAATATATCTTACCTTGACAAACATACCATGGTCTCCAATGGAACAGAATTACCTGTGTTGGTGACAGTCTCTTAGTTACAGAACAATAATATATAAAAAACACATATACTTTTACTATTTGGGCTGAAAATATGGCAACAGTCTGCTGTTTTATTTAGCTGTTTGTGTGTATAACAGCATAGTTGCATAGTTATTAGTTAGGAAGGTATAAGTATAGCATTTGTTTTACAAAAACCTGGCAAATGTAGTGAAAGCTTTCACTAAGCACAGCTGACACAACATAAGAGCTTCGTGAAGGACGAGGACAGAAAAAAACTCCACACACAACTGACCAATATTTCCAGTGTTCCAACTCAGAGAGGACAGAAGCTCAATAATATGGTGCAATCACAGCATATTATTGACTACTTAGCACCAAAGATGTTAAATTATTTCTTTAAAAAAAGAAGAAGAAAGAAATGTAATCTTGCCTAACATGAGTACATCCCAGAATATAGATTGTTGGATTTAAGGCAGATTTTTAAGTAACTAATTTGGCCAGGATTATCTCAAAAAGCCTCTGCTTCTCTCTGAGCATTTTTTTGAGTTGTCTGTTGTAGCCAAGTGTTGCTGTCTGTATCTATTGCATCATAGTAACATGAGCACCAGAGCTCAGGACATAACACCTCACTTTCTTAAAAAAAGGCACGACTGAATTTCACTTTAACTGTGGTTTTCACACATGCTTGAAATACTCACAGACACTCATTTGCGTGTGGATGCAGAATGTAAAAATATTGTCAATGCAATTCATATATATTATTTAGAAACTGTGTATTAAATGTAAGAGAAATGTTAACATATACAACACAATAAGTGATGTACATGTTGAACACAATTTACACATCTGAAGTTCTGTGTTGCAACCCTGCTGACACAGCTGTAGCGACCTTTTCACTCACACCTGTTCATTCCAGCTGTCATACGTTCAATTGCAGTCTCATCAAGTTCCAGTTTCTTATTACAAACCACTCCAAGGCTCGACTCTATTCATATACTTTATACAGACTGTATACATTATATGAGAATTAATAATTAAATTTCAGACTAACAGTATAAGAAGGTAGATAAGATCAGTGTTTACTTAGATGTGTTTTTTGGATGCTTTAAATCAAGGGCAATCAGAATTTGTCACAAAATATAATAATGAAGGAAATTAGAATGACCCGCAGAGCAATGTTGATTTGAGTTCATTAAATCTCTGATGAGCAAGTGCAGTTTAATCAGGTTTGTAAGTACTTCAGTTTGCCCATCCTTTGATTTAGTGCTCTCATGAGAGCCGAAGATCAGATGTTTGCATATTTTGAGTATGATGAAGATTCTCTTCATTGGATCTTTGTTAAATCTAGAAGTGAATTTAAAACCCTTCGCCTCATGTACAAGCTGGTGAATTATCAACCCCCATCATATCTTAAAGACCTCATAGTACCATATCATCCTAGTAAAAGATTTCCCTCTCAGACTGCAGACTTACTTGTGGTTCCTGGAGTTTTTAAACGTAGAGGCAGCTGTCAGGCCCTCAATCTCTCAGTTTGGATTTGGGAGACAGAACCCCCTCACTTTTAAGATTAAGTTTAAAAGTTTCCTTTTTGATAAAGTTTAGAGCTAGGGCTGGATCACGTTACTCTGAACCATCCCTTACTTATGTTGCTATACTCACTGTTTTGTCCTCTCTCCCTCTGCTCTTCTTTTTCCCTTCACCCCTCAGCTGTTCATAGGAGACCGTTGCCCCTCTCTGAGCCTGTGCTTGCCCATAGGGGATTGTCTGATTGTTTGTGATTTTACTGCTAGCTCTTGACCTTACAGTATGAAGTGCCTTGAGTCAAATATTTTCATTTGACACTCTGAGTAAAACTGAATTGAAATTTTTTTATTGAAATCAGCTACATCATTAATGAGTTAGGGGTTTTGATGGCACACTTAATTACCCTTAAAAGACTAGACCAGAGCTACTGTCAATAACAAAGGCATGTGGCAATCATTTGTTCTAAGGTATTTTAATCTTTGTCTTTTTTTTTGTTTTTCTCTCATCATCATCATCATCATTATCATCCCCAACATCATCATCATCCCTCATTTCTACAGGACATAGAGGTCCTAGCTATTGCTCTCAGTATGATAGGAAAGTTTGGTATTGCAATTGCCTTTGGGCTTATCTACCTCTACACGTGTGAGCTTTACCCAACTATCATCAGGTAAGGACACTAAAGGGTTTTGACTTTGTTTTAAGTTTGCTAAAAATGCTAAAACTGGGAAACTTATTTTAATTTCTGTTTTTTTTTTTTTTAACAATTTGCACAGTGCCCCAACCTTTTTGGATTTAGACTTTGTATTTTGCTGATACATTAAGGATGAGAGCAGTGTTTTATGTGTGAAACTTCCACTTCAGAACTAACTGGATCTGTGAACTAAGTTTGAAAATTGTGAATTTAATTTACTGTTCCTAATTTGAATTGTTTCTAATACACGGAGTAACGCTGTTCTTCCTCCAGGTCTTTGGCAGTAGGTAGTGGTAGTATGATGTGCCGTGTTGGCAGCGTGGTTGCCCCCTTCTGTGTGTACCTGGCTGACATCTGGATCTACCTACCTCAGGTACAGATGCATATTTTATTTTTAAATACCTTATTTCTCCTCAGCTCTTACCTTGTGTTTGTTTTTTCATTTATAAGTTTGCGCTGGCAGTAAAGCAAAATTTAATATTTTTCCCCCTTTTTTTATCAATCACAACCTGTATTTAGCTTATTGTGGGAATCCTGGCATTGATTTTTGGAGTACTCACACTGTTTCTGCCTGAGACCCTTGGCAAACCTCTGACAACCACCTTGGAAGAAGCTGAATCTCTGGGACTTAAGCCCAGCAAGAAGAACTCAGCCATGGGCAATAAAGATGCTGATGACAGACTGGAGCTGAACCAACATGGAGCACAGGCCTGAGCTGTACACTGCAGGAATAAGAGATGTGGACAAACAAAAAGAAAGATGGAAGAGGTACTGTAGGAGGTAACAACAGTCAAATACCTGGAAACATAACAGCATAGATTTATAGGATGGAAGGAAAAACAAGAAGAGAGAAGATTTCAAGAACTCTTGAAATGCCTGGGTTTTATTGTTGTTGACAGTTTGTTCTGCAAAGTGACCAACAGTTCCATATTTTAGGAGTCCTGAGAACGTTCCCAGACTCTTCTATATCACAGTGATGTAACCATCACAAAGCGATGAAACTCATGTGCCATTTGTGTGATATTTTGTGAATGCATACTTTCTGTTTCAGGCTTTCTTTTTCTAGTTTTGACCATCATTTCTATTTGTTATGTAAAGTTTTTACTTAACAAGCTCTTTGCAACGAACCTGGGACACAGCCACAAACAAAGGTCAGACAATGAAAGGACATTTATTTATTTTTATTTCAATTCAAAATTATTTTAAAAATTACAGGCAGAACAAAAGCAGATCTTCATGTCAGGTCGTTAGCAGTGTTTCAGGAATTAGCCCCCTGTACTTACCACAGTGTAAATATTACTTGCAGGACCGCTGACCAGGACTATGAAAATTAAACCCCAGTTACAGTGAACCTTCAAAACAAACAAGTCATCAAAAGTAAACTGCTGCACATTTACTGACCTCTACATGCTGTTAATTAGCATTAGAAATTAGTACTGTGCCAAGTGTAAAGTTTGGTGGAGTGGGGATTATGGCATCAGGTTGTTTTTCAGGAGTTGGGCTTGGCCCCTTAGTTCCAGTGAAACCAACTCTTTATGCTTCAGAATTTTGGACAATATCATGCTTCCAACTTTGTGGGAACAGTTTGGGGATGACCCCTTCTTGTTCCAACATGACTGCACACCAGTGCAAAAAGCAAGGACCATAAAGACATGGATGAGTGAGTTTGGTGTGGAAGATTTTGACTGGCCTGACCTCAACCCAACAGGACCACCTTTGGGATGAATTGGAGCGAAGACTGCGAGCCAGGCCTTCTCATCCAAAATCAGTGTCTGAGTTTACTAATGCACTACTGGAAGAATGGTCAAATATTCCCATAAACACTCCTAAACCTTGTGGAAAGCCTTTCCAGAACAGTTGAAGCTGTTACAGATGCAAAGGGTGGGCTGACATCATATTAAACCCAATGGATTAAGAATGGGATGTCACGCCAGTTCATATGCGTGTGAAGGCAGACGAGTGAATACTTTTGGCCTTTAACTTGCCTTTTAAGCTTTCTTTTAATCTCAGGGCTTCCATTTTACTGTGAATCTGTCATTGTAAAGTGTTTTTCTTAATTGAATTTGTCCTCTTGTCAAAATGTTTTGTTCTGTAATGTGACCAACAGTTTGATATTTTAATCAAACACTTCAATATTTTCATCAAATCTTATCAAATATATAAAGGCAACAAAAGAAAACTTCTGCACACCTTTGTTAGACCTTCATTGGGTAAAAGGTTTTACTCATGTTGAAACTCTAATTACCTAAAGTCTGCTCCGAGCTGGAAGACAGTGTGAAGGAGTTTTTAAAAATTGTTTATCTTGTAAAAGATGCCATTGCTGAACTTTACTGTGCCTTTGTTACGTAATCTGAGTGTACGTGTGTGCATGTGTGGGTATAATTGAGTATAGCAGTCAAGTTCAGCTTTTTCTTCCCCCCCCCATACACGTATATGTGGTCAGATGCTGGACAGACTCAAAAAAAAAAGGCACAATACTTCTTTACAGAGTCTTTAAGAGTCAAACGCAATCTCCAGATCTTTGGACCAAATACAGGAATGTACCACAACACTGTGGAGATGTACTGCTTTGCAATATTATGTTATGATCCTTTAATCCAAAGGAGAAAAAAAATTGAAAAGCAGCTGTTATCCTAAACCTGATAACATGCACTCATGGCCTGCAGTTTACAATCAATGATATGGATTTTTCCATGAATAATGTCTTTGTGTTATTTTTATTTAATTATGGTACAATAAATAAGCAGATGGTTGACATTGAGGTTTATGGCTTCTTCAATCTGAAAACTACAGATGGATTACCAGTTTGTGTGTGTGTGTGTGTGTGTGTGTGTGTGTGTGTGTGTGTGCGTGTACGCATGCACGTGTGCTTATGTGAATGGAAAAGTACTGTACTATACTTCACCTTATGTTAGTCTGCTAATGTGAACTTCCAGTTCTGTCATGATACTGGTGCCTTAAATAGAGCAAAGTTGTTACTGGGCATAATGGAGTGAGACTGTGTCAAGAAATCCCCCCCCTAGCTTTATTTGGAAAGTGACTCACTTCAAAGAGCTGTCAGAGATATAAGGACTGAAGTTAAGATAAGTTTAGGGTTAGGTGAGGTGAGGTATAGTGAAGGTCCTCACGGGTACAATTAAAACACAGAGTTCCAGAGTAGCAGTAGTTCTGCTGAAATAAGGACACAGAACCAGTTACAGCAAACTCATTGGGTGCAGTATGTCTGCTGTGCCTCCCTTTGGTTTCTGAGAATTGATTCTTTTAGATTTTTACACATCACACACTCATGTTTTCAAATCAGAGGACTCTGCTTTGGCTGATACCCATTTCACTTATCCTAACTACACACACCATATTGCCAAAAGTATTCACTCACCCATCCAAACCACTGAATTGAGGTGTGTTCCAATCACTTCCATGTGCAGTACTGTATATAGAACCAAGCACCTAGGCATGCAGACTGCTTCTACAAACATTTGTGAAAGAATGGGTCACTCTCAGGAGTTCAGTGAATTCCAGTGTGGTACTGTGATAGGATGCCACCCATGCAACAATTCCAGTCTGTGAAATGATTACTGTACATCCATGTGTGTGCTTGTGTTCTGCAAAAAGCCAATGTGAGACTAGAGAAGTGGCATATTTTCCATGGTAAACAGCCATTACTGGATGTTTTCCTACAGAACAACCTCTGGCCCAGTCACTAATGTTCTCACTTAACATATTTGAATGCACCCCCAACTAAGCCAACAAACAAACCACAAGATGTTTTATTTTGCTCTGTGCAAGTATGTAATTTAAGGAAATGTGACACAGAGACAAGTGAGATTAGTTTCTGTCTTTATGTTTAAATATGTGGGTTTTTCTTTTTAGATACAAAGTATTGCACATGTGCTTAAGCCCTCTTAAGGAAGGGAGTCTGTATGGTTGAAAGTCCAAATGGCAGCACATTAGCACTGAAAGGGGCTCTTTCAGTCTGTGTACCACCCCCACCCCCATCCTCCTCAGCTACAGCTGTTGTTTTTCACAGAATCGGGCCCGAGACCCTTGGATAGTGTAAACTGATTTCTACTTTATGTAAGGGATTATTTACTGTTGTTGACAATGTTTGAAAACTGCAAACATTCTGTGTAATGGATGTTTATGGATATTTACAAAAACAAAAACAAATCTTGCCACTAAGTATTGTAAATATTACAGTGAGTGATGAATATTTACACTTTATTACATGCACATAACTAGTATTGGGTTGGACCTCCTTTTACCTTCAGATCTGCTTTAATTCCTCATGGCACAGATTCAACAAGGTGCTGGATACATTCCTCAGAGATTTTGATCCATGTTGACATGATACCATCACACAGTTGCTGCAGATTTGTCAGCTGCACATCTATGATGTGAAGCTCCCATTCCAGCACACCCCAAAGGTGCTCTTCTGGATTGAGATGTGGTGACTGTAGAGGCCACTGAGTACAATGAACTCACTGTTATATTTAAAAAAAAAGAAAAGAAAAAAGTTTGAGATGATTTGAGCTTTGTGACATGGTGTGGTATCCTGCTGGAAGCAGCCATCAGAAGATGGGCGCGCTGTGGTTTTAAAAGGATGGACATGGTCAGGTAGGCTGTGGTGTTTAAATGAAGATATGTAGAGGTGACTGAAGCTGCTGTAGTCAAGTGGGAGCTGCAAATGTGCTAAAACAAGATTGACCTGCTGCTTATTGGTTTGGCAGAAGCAGGTAACTGGCATAAAACTGGATATGTGCACTAGCATTAAAAATTTAAAGAAAGCTGAAGATGAGGCAGTCAGCAATTCTCTGAATAGAGTCACCATAATGAGTCTGTAACAAATGGCCAAATGCAAGTATTTCAGTAACAAAACATCTTTGAATAAACAGGGACAATAGCTGCAATAGTTAGAGGCCATTTATTTTGAACACTGTAAAATGACGATCTGTGTTAGTTGCTGTTAACAGTTTTCAACTCACCCATTCTAGACACCCTTAAAATGCCAAGAATCATTTCATAACCACCGGACACCAAAGAATATGAATGTTAAACATTGTTTTCCTTCCTGAGAATTTTATATGGAATGCAAATGAATACAAAACAATAAATTAAACTAACAAAAAAGGAAACACTGAACTTAATGATGAACACGATAGAGATTAAGATGGTAGAGTCAAATGTGTAGATGCCAGTCACATATTAGCTTATGCTTACTATTCTCTGGATGATGTGTGGTTTATTTATTTATTTTTACATGAGTGATGAAAAGCGTGCACTCTGAGGAGCTGCTGGAAAATTAGAAATAAGTGTCAGCTGGGGTTGGTAACACTTCACACACTTTCATGATAACATCGCAATACAGAAAACCCTTGAACGGCAAATAATCCTAGCTGACAGACAAATCAGCATTCTGCTGTGACCAAATCCTTCCTTTTGCTGCAGATGTTAAGGAAATGTCACTTCACACCAAGTGCAGTTATTCATACAGTTTTGCAATGCATTGCAGTAAAAAACAAAAACAATATACAAACTGCTATTTGGCGAGCTCAATCTTTTAAACTTTGGATTACAAATTACACGCCCCTCCAGAAATGCTGGAACAATGAGGCCAATCCCTTTATTTTTGCTGTAGACTGAAAAAATGGATTTGACCAAAAAAATAAAAAATAAAATAAATAAAATAAATAAAAATCAACATGAGACAAAAGATCAACATCTCAGCTTTTGTTTTCAGGTGTTTAAATCTGGATCTGATACACAGTTCAGAAGATAGCACCTTTTGTCAGAACAGATAAACTTGAGTCTTATTCACTTTAATCTGTTTTAATATTTAGTTGCAGATCCTTTGCTTGCAATAACTGCATCAAGCCTGAGACCCACTGACATCACTAAACTTTTGCATTCTTCTTTTGTGATGCTTTTCCAGGCTTTCAGTTGTTGTTCGTTTTGGGGGGTTACTCCATTCAGTCTCCTCTTTAGCAGGTAAAATGCTCTGTAGGGTTTAAGCCTGTAGATTGACTAGGCTGGTCTAAAACCTTCCACTTCCTGCCTTCCTGACCCACCTTCTTCTTGCTAATTAGTGGTTTGCATCTTCTGATGAAGCCTTTGTACTTTTGTTCATGAAGTCTTCTGTGAGCAGTAGATTGTGATACCTTCCCTCCAGCTCTCTGGAGGTTGTTGCTGATGACACTAACAGTTGTTTTAGGGTCTTTCTTACAATGTTTCTGTCATTCTACCTGTTCAACATCTTAGTTCACCAGTGATGACTATCTTCTTCAGGACATTCGGTTGTACTGGTTATGGCCAGTGTTTGTGCAATAACTGATTGATTTTCCATCTTCTCTCAGCTTCACAATTGCTAGTTTTTCACCCATAAACAGCGCTCTGGTTTAACTATAAATGCATAATCCACACAGGTAAAACCCAAATCATTCAGCACTATTTATTGTTTGAATAATCAATGTAACAGGACACACCTGGGCAGCAAAACACACCCATCAATCACATGTTCCAATACTTTTGCTCACAAGAAAAATGGGTGAATCCAAGCAAATGGTGCTATCTTCTGAACTGTGTATCAGATCCAGATGTAAATACCTGGAAATAAAAGCTGAGATGTTGTCAAACTCAAATGTTTTCAGGGATTGGCCTCACTGTTCCAATACATTTGGAGGGGAGTGCAGGTTTCATAAAGGCTTTTAGCTTTTAACTCAGTAGCCTGTCAAATATCTTTGCTAAAATACACAGCTTGTTTGGTCAAACTCAATCATTCATGCACACGTTTGGAATTCTCTGAATTCATATTTGAGTGCTTACAGTTTAACCCTCATTTACACCTACTGTAATAGTAGTTTACAAATGACACAAAATGTTATAAATCAATACTATAACAAATTAACTATGTCACAACTTTGCCAACTGTGCACAGACATTCCTGCCACAGATTCCAGAACCCTTCATGAGGTTTGACAACAGCCCTGGAAGACTAATATACCTAAAAGGCTTATGGCACTTTAAAAATTCACAACCATATCCAGTTTTTAGGACATCAAACCTCTCACAATGTAGGAACCTGTCTTGGGCATTGCCTTTAATTCCTCTCCTACAATAAACAGCCCGGCAACAACATTTAGCATATTTCCAATCACATTTAGCTGTCCAAACCTTGCACTAATCTCTCCTGGAGATTACAGCGACAATATGGTTTTTACATGAACCCCAAAATAAGCTCAAATTACAAAAGAAAATAAGTCAAGCAGACTGAGTTTAATATTATTTCCCATCGCCCTTGGTCAATTTATAAATAGAGCATTTTTGTCCATCCAACCACTCAACCCTACAGTCTTCAGTGCTGAGCCTGTCATGTTAGGAGTCCCACCTCACGTCTCCTGACAGCGCTGAAAGATGGCCAACACTCCCCTTTGTCCTCAGCCAATCCCAGTCAAGCAGCCTTTATATGGGTGCATCCACTGTTCATCACGCATCCCTTAGGGATGAACCAGCCAGCTATTTGCATCCTCCAGGTCTGTTTCCAGCTCCTCGTCTTCATCCAGAGGTTCTGGAGTTCGAAGGGCCAGTTCTCGCAGGAAATCATTTGAATAGGCAGGAGGTTTGGATACAGGCTTTAGGCCAATTTTTTTCTTCGTGAGGTGGAACTGGTCACGGACAAAGTTGTAGAACTCGTACTCGTAGCGCATGCGGTGATACAGCACCTGCAGGGCCTCCAAAGTGGGTGTTTGTTTACGCACAGTGCCCGTCATGTTCCCCATTTTCCTATAATCTGCATGGAAATGATGGGAGAAAAAAACAAAGCTCAATAGTTTGTCCAAGACTAAAATCTAAAATGTTTTAAAAGAGTACTGATGTTTAGCCAAACAGCACTATAGGGCTGTTGCTTTGTCTATCACTTCTATTCAGACAGGAAATATCTCAACAGCCATATCATATAGCATTATCACAATTTTTTTCCCAGTCCTTAAGTTTGTTTGGCCATTGGGGATGTAAGAATAATACAGTGAAGGCTCTAAATTTCATTCCATATGCACATGATGATATAAGTTTGTTTAGTTTTATGTTTCTCCATGTTTTAACTTTACCCACATTTAGATTAATCCATAGCTGCAAGATATGTGTACAAAAATAGAGCGAAGCATAAAGTACACTGCACTTAAATGGGAAAGATTCACAGATTGCTACAAATCATGTTTCTTTCCAATGTTATTAAGTTAGACGACTAGTGACCAAGTCATTTTCATCAAGACAAGTTGTTCTCAGAGCTGGACAAAATGTGCATCAAGCTGTGTAATACGAGTTCAGGTACAAAGTGCAACACTGATGAAAGATTCAACCAAAAAACTCAAAAAAACTCAGTTTTAAAATGTCATGGAAGGTTAGGCTTCTGAGGGTGATGTAGCACCCCTGGTGGATCAAAGAGGACCTCCATGTCCATAATTGAAATATGAATAAATAACATTTCTTTTTTTTTTTCATGTGACATTTTTATTTAAGCACACACATATATAACTATTATTCATATGGATGCTGAGCGTGCTCCCTAACTCATGAAACTCATGAAACATGCTACCTCTGGGTCAAAGTGACATTTTCGATACACCGCATTGCTTTTCTATTAGTTATACAACAACACTTAATCTGTAAAGCTGCTTTCTTCTTTATTTATTGTAAAATATAGTGACAAGAGACTGGGACAGATGTAAGGTCTATCAACTATCCTTTAGTCCAAGTGAACATTTATGCCAAATTCAATCAAGTAATTCCCATCATGGATATATATGCAGATGTGAAAGCTGAAAAATTAATGCATCTGTCCACTGAGACAAGACTTACAGGGTTTTCCCTGACCATGATTCAAACTGGGGCTGTTGCTGTCGCAGTCCCAAGTACTAAACAATTACTTTCCTCAACATTGGATCCAGCTGTCACAGCATACCAGATGTAATTCCTTAAGAGGGAAGAGGTACACCACAGAACACAATGAAGCAACTTATGATATAATTCCTTTAATGCACAATTTTCCTGGTCAATGCAGCATGTAAAAGAAACTAAAGGCTCAGTGAACTAGCCAGTAGTTGAACCAAGAATCTTCTGGTCCATAGTCAAATGTGTTATCCATTGCACCACTAGCCCTTGCTGCTATTGCTGTGCAAAAAAACACATGCCCCATATGAGGGTGAACCTCACAGCCTTTATTGCGAGACTAACATGCTGCATACTTCGTAAAACAAGGCCCAGGAAGCTGCCAAAATGAAGTATAGTATGGGAGTAAGTATGTACTCTTTCCAGACTTTACGCTCAGTCAACATGGAAAAGTCAGCGACTAACACAAACCATTTAACGAACTGCAACCAGCTACTTTCTGATATCAACAGCACATTTATCAAAACATGTCCCGCATGAGCTTTAAAGTCACAACTGATTTTAAAAAAGGAAACAGGAGGACCACTAACTCCAGTTGCTATGCCTCCGATCTAAACTAGGCCTGCTGTGGCCCGAACAGCAGAATACTAACCACAACCATGGTCACATGTTGTTCAACCTACTCATCCTGAATTACAATGTTAAATCCTATTAGATGTAAAGAACCACCATGATTTATTCTTTTATTTTTTTATTTCTTTTCACCAAAATAAAAATCATTTTAAGGAAAGTATTTAAGGAAATTATGTATAATTCAATTCAAATTTATTTATATAGCGCCAAATCACAACGAACAGTCGCCTTAATGACCTCAAGTGGTTGAACTGAATGTGATGGTACTATTTTAATGAAATTATTTAATGTTTTTCTCCATACCCCGAATAGCACATGTATATAAACTTGTAACCAGCAGCACTATTATCGCCGTATACGGTCAGTGTTGCACTTGTTTATGGCCCCTGTGCTAATCAAAATATAGGATTAAATTCATAAACATGGGAATGCATAAATCAGATCATGGAGACTAAGTGTATTCTCTGTGCAAGTTCAAGCATTTTGAGTGGTCACTCTCAGGCTCTGCAAACCTGTGACCAAACGCCTGCAAAACTAGTCACGTTCTGATCAGCTTTGACCATGTTATCATGCTAAAGACTTTTCATTGTCTTGTATAAGGAAACACCCACTAAATACTATGACAACAACAACAAAAAAAATCTATATCAGAAGGTGCAGCTACCAGGGCTCTTGTAGATGTTGAGTACTCCACTAAAATAATGAGGTAAGAGCCTCTCCAATAGGAGCAGAACATCCTCGAGCTCCTCCAAGATACCAACAAGGAGGTAGTTCTCTAGCACATTCTGTTTGGCCCTCTCCAAAGCCCATACTCCTGGCTCTCTGTGGGAGAGAGAAGAACAATGAGAACATGAGGTATTGATTGCAATAGAGTAATGTTATGAACTATTACCAAGCTTTTGTTATGCAACTTCACAAAACCATATATATACCTGCACTGAGGATGCTGTCCACAGAAGTAGGGAATGATATAGAAAACCCTAGGGTTGGAGCACTCAGGGTAATTCTCTAGGATGCACACATTGATATCCTGAAAGCAGACAAGCACATATCAATCTTTATAGTTTTGCTGCACCAATTCCTTTCTTGTCTTTTTTCCATTCCACTTGCAGCAAATTAACCTCCAAAAGAATTACAATGATTTATTTTTACCACTGAGAGGGAGCTATTTCACTTGCACTGACGTGAACCCAGACTGCTTGACTGTCAGCAACCCAGAGGCCGAAGTGCTATGTGTCAAACATCTTGCGCACAAAGACAAGCTCTGCCCCCTCATCTCAGCTGATCTCAGAGGCTGAGATACCACATAAGGAGATAGTGTAGTTTTAAATGAGTTTGTGTTTAACATGCTTGCAAAAAACAAAACCAAACTGCATTTAAAGATTTCACGATTAAGATGTCAAAACCAATGTGATAAGAGCAGAGTTATGAAACTTGAAACGCTGCTTAGTTGATGAGCAGTAGCTATTAAATAATGAATGGGGAAAAAAAATACGCAGGAGTGAAACCAGCCAGTGACTGTGTGCCACCGAACCAGCAGTCAAATCCATGTCAGGTGACGTAAGCCTCATGGATAGCAACAAGTCCTGAGCAACAAAACACTCCACGAAGTATGGCTCACATCCACATCCACACACAGGAGCAGGAACACATGTGCAAAATGCTTGCAAAATCCTCACCTTAGCAGCACCAGACTGCATGCTTGAGGCAAATTTAGAACATTTAGTCACAGTTTGTCCTTTAGATTTATGCCACAGTGGGTTTGCAATGACTGAACTTAAACAGCAATTTGTCAGAACTAAGTCTGAGGCCAACACAGACCATCACAAAGACAGTTAAGTCAGTCAAGACAAAAGGGCAGGACCTTCATGGAGGACCCAAACTCCTGCTGCTGCTGCAGGTGTGGCATTAGAATCCTGAGTGCAATGGGAACCAGGTGACAGAAAAATGAAAAGGTGATGTTAACCCGAGTGTAAACATGCGAGAAGGCATAAACCATGTGCAGAAGGGCATGTTTATATGCTCGAGTGTTTGTGTGTCTTGGAGACATTTACACGTTCATTGTTATACTTTCTATTAGACACAGATTTTATTTTCTTCCAGTTGTATTTTCTGGCATAAAATAAAAGCCTTAGGAGAACAGTTCACTGAAAAAGGTCGCCATCAGGTCTGCTCAGGTTTATTCATACAGTCCCAAACATCATTTTCAAAAGGTTTTACAGCCTCCGTTCTCAGAATCAGATAAAGAGAAACTCCATCCAAAAGCCTAGTAATATGGACACCAAAGGAAGAAACAGAACCTGGATCCTCTGTAGGAGGGACAGAATTGCAGTAGATGCCAGATAAAATCTGAAATATTTGCAAGTAAAATGATTTAACTTAAGATAGAACTACACTTTAGGTGAATAGGCTACAAACGGAGAAAAGACTCAACTACATCACATCATGGATTTCATATTTATATCAGTGATATCGCTCCTGCATCTATCTAAGCGGCAATCACAAGATGAAGGTCTGCGTAACATATGCTGGAATGACATAAATTATTCATTTGATTAGTTATACTTTTCTTGAGGCTGAAAGCTCTTGTACAATTGTGCCTCTGATTCACAGAGTGGCTGCAGGGTGTGTTTGAACTTTATGACTGACTACTCTCAGCTGCACTGCACACTGGGAACAGGACCTATTGGTGATCAGTGAAGCAAACAACTGGAAAACCCTTCAAAGAAACCACAACAATACCCCAAAGGAACCTTTAGAGAAAAAGTTCAGCACTTTGCTATTGTTAGTGTGCCAGTCTTGCCAGGACTTCATTTAAGTTTGCCTTGTTTTTCTTCAATTTTTGATTTCACAAGCAGGGACAACATCCTCAGTTAGACTGACATTGTTTCTTGAAGGAGCATGACAGATGGAATAAGACGGATCTAGGTCTGACACTGCGGTGTCGGGAAGGCCTCAGCGAGGACTGGCGGCGGCTCCCCAGGTACTAATGAGAGGTGTAAGAATTGCCATTCTATTTAAAGAATGGCAATGTCAGTATATCCAATTCAATCAATTATGAGTTTCTTAGTTGCTGTCAGTTTGGCTGGCATTAGCTAGGGGTTTAAACAAAAGGCAAGAGGCTGGAATAAAATTCATCCACCGACTTGTAGTCTTTATTAGGCACACACACACACACACACACACACACACACACACACACCAACAACCAACACCTCTAAAAGCAGCTGTCTCCCTTTTATACTCTACCTGCCACAGGTGAGTATCCGGATTAAGCTATGTCTGGGTGTAGCAAACCAAATGAAAACAAAATAATCACAAACACCAACACCAAAACAAAACATAACACAAAGAAGGAATATTTACATATATACAAATTCCTGCAACTAATTCTGTATCTGTATTAGAAACATTGTACCCTAAACTCCCCTAACCTGGCACTTAGGTTTGCTCCAAGGGCTCATAAGCAGGTGACTCTTTTGCTCCACGTCCTGCTGAGGAGACAGCCAGGAGAAGGTGAGTACTGCTAACATTAACACTCGTGATGGTCAGACGAAGCCTCATGAAGCTTTCCATCCAGTTGGTTCAAGAAAAAAGGCTTCATCAGCACACAACACCCCCCTGCTGGCGAAAACATTGATTGTCATTTCTGCTATTTGTGATGGCTTCAATAGTGTCAGCGTACGAATAATAACTGCCAAGATAAGAAATAAAAACACCTTAATTTGATTTTATGTCATTCATTCATTCATCTGTTTTGGTTGTGTGGGTGATGGTAACAGAGGTCTGTCAGTGTCAAAAACCTTTCAGTCAGTGTTTTAATAAATCCAATAAGACACGAGATATTTATGTTAAAACTGTTACTGTGTAAAACTGTTGCAGTGTTTTCAAAAGATGGGACAGTGATTGTGCTTATGAATACTGGGTGATGGTCAGTTTTTCATTTTTATTAAGATGTATTTTTTTCCACTGTGCTTGGACAGGGCAAACCATTCTCTTTTTTTTTTTTTTTTTTTTTTTAGTAACTCAATTAAAACCAGCTCCTCTGTGACACAGGCAAACTGGAGAAACTCCCACACAAACACACAAATTAAGCGGGGATCCATTGCCTTTTATATATGATCATAAATCACTCCAACCACTCGAACCACTACCTGAGCCAGCGAGGCTTCAGACATCATCAGTGACATCACTCGCCCTTAATGAAGCAAGCCTCGATACGCGCTTCATAAAAGACTTCCTGGATTTCTCAACACATGCTCCGAAGCCTCACCACAGCAGTTCCATCCCTAATTAGCACACACTCCTAATATTTATACAGTGCAAATTTCAGGATGACAAGACAAATAATAAATTATGAACAGTTCTAAGGTTTTCTTTTTCAACACAAGTAGAAGAGCCAGTCCTCCTCCATTTCTTCACCTTCTGTAACTGTCACTTAAACAATACAACCCAAAATATCTATCCTTAAAGAAAGTTTTAAAGTATCAATTCTTCATGAACTAATCTAAATAAAGTAAAAGTAATGGAACCTCTGGTCTCCATCACACTTGCTCATAACAGATGTGAGAGCTTGATACACTAAAACAAAATGAAAACAGACAGGAAGTGACACATTCACTGACAGCTGCTGTCCTAAACCCAGGAAGACCCACCTCCTCTTTGCTGTGACACAGGGCCCTCATGCGTCATCATTTAGGGGATCTCTGGGAATCCAGCCACAGCTTGTATACATAGACGCACACACACACACACATACAGACAATACACACTCCTTTTAGAAAACCTTATTAGTATTTCAAAGAGAGTTTCTGTGTGCACACTCAAGCTCATTGATCCTTTTCTCACTGTGGATTATGCCAACTGAGCATTCACAGAAACTGCAGCAAAATAGGCACTAATCTGTACAATGGTCTCCCATTTCAGTGACTGGAATGTAGACATAAATTAAATCAGGGGTAATTGATGATGTTAACCTTTCCCATGGGACATTTTGCTTCAGTTTTGCATTCAAGTTTGGACTTTTTGCCACCTGGAGGCAGCAGAAATGTGCTTTCAGCTTTTGGGTTAATCTGTTGAACATATTAGAAAATAGTTGCCCTTTAAACAGCCAGCACTTACACACAGTTAACATTAGCATTTCTACAAAAGATTTTTTTTTCTTTTTGTTAAGCCACTTAACAGTGAGCTATGAAACATTCAAACATAGCTTTAGTTGAATCTATTAAAAAAAAAAATGCCAAAGATAAAGTTTGACCAGCATAAAATTGTATTTTTGCACCAGCAAGGTGATTCCCAAAGTACCTATTAGCCAAAAACTTGACATATCTCGGGATGGTGTGCAGCGCGTCCTTAAAAAAATTTGAAGAAACTGGACAAGTGGAGGACAAGTGGACAGGCAGTATCTGAAAGCCATGTCCTTAAGAAATAGGAAAAAGTCCAGTGACTGTCAAGAAGTTATTCTTAAGGCTGGGAAACAGGAAGAAAAGGCTGAGGTGTGCCAAATTACACAAGAACTGGACTGAAAGTGGAAATGGGCCTGATGGAGTGATGAAATGCAGATTTGGCATTTTTAGTTCCAAATGTTGTCAATACACACAGAGGAGGTCAGGAGAGAGGCACAACAGTGAGTGTCTGCAGTCATCTGTAAAACACGGTGGAGGCTCTGTGATGGTTTGGAGCTGGATTTAAGCCAGTGGTGTTGAGATCTTCTCAAAACTGATGGAATTATGAATATGGAAAATCTGATTTTGATCTGTCATACACTACCATCTGTAAAGCATCTGATTGACAGCTACTTCATTTTCCAGCATGACAATGATCCCCAACACACTGTCAATGCAGTAAAAGGATACATGGATAGAAAAATGCACCATGGAACACTATCAGTCATGGATTGGCTTCCTTAGGACCTAAACATTATTGAAGCAGTCTTGATGGAGAACAGAACAAAAGGCAGCCAACATCCAAAGAAGAGCTTTGAATGTCCTTCAAGAAGCCTGGAGAACTATTCTATTTAAATTGAAGGTGGTCATACCAAATTCTGACTTTGGAAATTGTTAGAATTGTTTGAATTCTGTTCTTGTTCTGTATTTTCATGTATGTTTGTACATGTTTGAATAGATTGCAGCACCTATTTCCCATTTTCCTAGCAAAACATGAGAAATGAGTGATGACTCAAGACTTTTGCCCAAGACTGATATAAAAACAGCCATATCTTCTAGTGTTATATATATATATATATATATATATATATATATATATATATATATATATATATATATATATATGTGTGTGTGTGTGTGTATGTGTGTGTGTGTATATAAACTCATATAGTTGCAGTCATTACAACCAAAAACATGAAAAGCGGTTATGCCATACACTTTGTAGTTATGCTATTCATCAATATGAAAACACTGGTTATAGTTGTCTTACAGCAGCCACAGAAATCCATTAAAATATTAAGAAGACACTTTTATGTGTCTTAATAGAACAAACACTTCATTAATTAACACCTGCAATCAGATCCTCGTGTGTTCATTGCACCTTAGGCAAACAATTCTAACAGAGACACGCCACCTACGTGTCTTTGTTGACAAGGCATGCTAAGACAAGACTGATGCCAGTAAAGCCTCTCCTATTATGTGTGCATTTATTTAAGTGAGTGTAGTTGTCATTATGAATGCGAGGTTCATGACAGCAGATGATTTGAAATTACTGTGGGAATTTCATCCGATCAAACCAGTATTTTCAAGCTGTAAGAGCAGCTCGTGTCATTTGGGTTCATTGCAGACAATGAATTGCTTCATACTCATTTTTTACAAGCGTTTGCAAGCATATTCACATGCACAAAGACTGCTACCCGTGCGCTTTATACTTTGCGGCATGGCAGAGGTTGATTTATCACTGTCAGCCGATGCATCTGTATTTAGTTTTAATTCATGGAAAAAAAATATACCCACTTAGCTCAATGCAATATAAATCATCCGAGCAGTTTGTGTATGTGCTACTGTAAATATATATATATATATATATATATATATATATATATATATATATATATAAAAATATATATAAATACATTGTGTGCCTGAGTGTGATTAAATGTGTGTATGCTACATGTTCAAGTGACCAGTGCACGCCTTTGTACAGTTTAATGCACGCGTACGTAGAAGGGGGTGTGGGTACCGACGGAAAATCCAAGCCGACCACAGGAATGTCTCAGTAACACGTGCATCAGGCTCCCATGGCCCCGTCTTGCCACTGACAGTCCTCTTTCACTGACACCTCTCACACACAAAAGCACACCAGGCAGGGGATACAGCCATCTCTGGTCTGATTTGTGATTGTTGACATTGTAGGGCACTCTTACTGACAGACACTTATACGTGGAGATTCATCTTCCAAATGCTCTCGACAAAATTTTAACCATGAAAGACCCTCTTAATCTCCCTATAGGGGGACTCATTTGCAGAGAATCAATGCTGTCTCTCTCTCTCTTTTTTGGGGGGGGGGGTAGGGACAGATGATCAGCCTGGTCTGGTCTTGAAAATCCCTTCCAACTTCACATCCAAATATGTGGACAGCTGCTTTCAGCACACAAGCTCTCAGAAGCCGAAGGCTCGGCTTTCCTAACCAGCCACTTGGCTTTGCAGCTTAATCCTTAACCCTAAACCTAATCTTAACCTTACATCTATCTAGAACATTAAATGTGTTTTTTAAACATTAAACTACTGAACATTACCAGCTACTACACATCAAACCTAAATTTTTCAGTGACATTGTTCTCACTGTTTGCAGTGTACACTGTTTTCAGCAGCTGTTTACACCATGCAGATGGTAGGCACATTCTTGCAACCACTGTTTTTTGAGTTTCCTGAATAGATAAACTAGGTTGCTGCTTTCGCTAATAAAGACGGCACAAAAACAACACCAGGAGTAGCAATGCAACATAGGCAAAGCAAAGGAAAACTGAGCTTGAAATACAGTAAGACTAAATCTATAGATCAATATCAGCATATTCATTCCAGATATTTAGAGTTCTGGGCAGTTACTCTAAGAACACACTCTAATGAACTGAGGTACAACACAGCATACCTAAAAAGGCCTCAATCAAAGGAGTAAGCACCAGTAAGTTAATTTTAAAAAAATCTTTACAATTTCTTAAATAGTTTCTCATCAGAAGCACATGAATCAAAAGCTAAATGCACAAGCAGGTAGGCCAGTCAATGACAACACAGCCTTCTCCTCCCCTTTGACTGTAGCAAGGGGCCCCCGTGGTCTGCATACTTTAATAACTCAACTCACATGGTCCAAAACTCCAGGGCAAACAGTGCAATACTTAATTACACCGAGTCAGACTCAAGCCAGAATGACATTCATGCTTCTTGTTAGCTTCTCAGAACAGCCTCCTCCACCCTTTAGGCCTCTCGCAGCACTGAGTACCATGGGAGGAAAGCGTGAGAAGACTAATCTTAAACAAATATTAATACGATCGTTTGGGGGTTTTTTTTGTGACACACTGTTTTCTGTTTTTACCTGATTCCCCCTAATCTCATATGCTGTTGTGTCCCTCACCGACCTCAGATCAGACGCTTCACCTCACTTTCATATCATCTGCTTAAACAGTAACAGTAACAGAGTGAACACAGGTATCAAAAACAATAGAAGTAAGCTTCCAAATGGTATGTAAAATATGACATGCGGTGCCTTCAGTATGGTGCTACAGGGATAGACAACTCTGTGAGGCAGATGTAGGATACCAAGTTTCTGATGTGGTAAATCAAGTCTTTAATTGGAATCCTAATCAGATTTATATACCGGGTTAACATCAGGCTGCCATGAGTTTACAATTTGCCATCCACCCTCGAGCAACACCATATGTGGAACATTTTCAAAGAACGTAGAACATGGTTTTAATATATTGCTTATATTTTTGAATTTAGGATGTTAGTTTGTCTCAAGACAGCAACAAACAGAAATACAGAAGAAAATAATCATCTGGATGAAACAGGATATATTTATCCTGTCAGGAGGATTGTTTTCAAGATCTTTTATAGGAGATCTTACGATATTATTATAGTATTATGTATAATACAACACTCTGTATGGTTATTATTTATATGTACATAGAACATGTCATGCCTTTAGAATTAAAATCTACATCAAGGCAATACCAGAATAAAACCTCATTATGCAACATTTCAGTTCATGTCTCAACTGAGCATCACATTGTGAAACCAGCAGGCCTGCAACCAAATTTATTCAAATTTAATGCACTGTTACCAGCCAACCAGTGATTCAGTCATAACAGCTAAGCATGTTAGTGTGTCAAACACTGCTAATGCATTAATGTTTCAAATCACAACCATCTCTGGCACTAATTTAGCAAATTTCAACATGAGAGCAAATGGGTTTGGGGCACTGGGACCAACATTAAAAGCAGACAGAGGGAAAGGAGTTCAAAAGATTCAATATTTGTTTGACTCATTAAATGTTAGAGTTTGTAGGTACTGGTATTTGTGGGATCATAACATGGCATCCACATGTGGCGCCCCCTCAAAAGTCGCAGCTGTCACGTGTAGTTACAAGTGTATTTTCTTCAAAGTTGGCAGCCTCTCTGATTTATTTGGTTTTTGAATATAAATATTAGGTCAACATCTGATTTTTGCCTATTGGTTTGTGGACTACGATTTTGATCACACAGACCCCGTGGTAGTTAGTTTCCTGCTAACCACTGCTCATAACTGTGGAGCCTGATCACAGTGCCCATTTGTGGACGTTGGGCCCCCAGGCCAGCCTCATGAAGTCTGTTTCGGATTGTTTGGTCAGAGACATTCACACAAGTGGCCTGCTGGAGGTTTGGAGGGCTCTGGCAGTGCTCATCCTGTTCCTCCTTGCACAAAGGAGGAACCAGGTACCAGTCCTGCTGATGGGTTAAGCACCTTCTACGGCCCTGTCCAGCTCTCCTAGAGTAACTGCCTGCCCCCTGGAATCTCCTCCATGCTCTTGAGACTGTGCTGGGAGACACCACAAACCTTCTGGCAATGGCACTCTATTGAAGTGCTATCCTAGCGGAGTTGGACTACCTGGTTGTAGGGTCAAAGTATCGTCTCATGCTACCAGTATACCATATACTGACACTGACCCTAGTCAAATCGGTCAAAACGGTCAGGAAAGATGAGGAGAGAAAAAATGTCAGTGGCCTCTACCTGTAAAAACCATTCCTGTTTTGGGAGTTGTCTCATTGCTGCCCCTCTAGTACACCTGTAGTTACTTTAATTAACACCAAAGCAGCTGAAACTGATTAACATCTGCTACTTAACTGACCAGATCAATATCCCAGAAATTTAACTGACTTGATGCTGTACTCTGATTAAAAAGGGTTTCCTTTATTTTTTGAGCAGTATACTTGGGGATCTGTCCAGCCTGGGTGGCGCCACAAGTCATCACTGTGGCCTTCTCCAGACTCCAGTCTCAGGCCTAGATCTATACTTATTCTACCTGCCAAGAAACACCATCAAATTTAATTGAGGATGCTGTCCCTCCTAGTGAACTAAAGGGTAGCTGGAGAGACCAAAACAAATTTTTGTACCAAGCTGCAAACATGTATATTTCTGTTATTTTTACATGGGAGGTTATGGGACTGTTTCACTTTTGTAACCAGCCTCAAGTGGCCGTTTGAAGAAGTGCAGTTTTTACTACTCTGGCAGTGGTTCCATTTTGTCGGCTCCTGAGGCTGCTGTTTAGCTCAAAACTCTTTATAATAAACACAATACATTTATCAAAAATCAGAAACACTTAAACGTCTGTAAAAACAAACTTCTCACCAGGTATCTCTCATCATCTTTCATCCCTGGAGTTCGGATTAGGTGGTTCTGCTCGCCCCTCCAGTCACCAAAGCGACGGAAGAAATAGTTGGAGAGGAAGCGATTGATGGGGTCCCGGATTATATTGATATACACAGGCTGCTCTATCCTGAACCTGACACAGACAAATAAAAGGCACTTGGTAAGAACCAAAAAAGAACTGCATATTTTGGCCAACAAACATTAAGGAATAATTTATTAAGGCATTGATCTGTGCTGCTGAATACCTTGTAAAGTTGAGGAAGTGAACATGTCGGGTATAGAGGAATGGCTGGGGGATACTACTGATGTTCTTCATGAGGTCCACCTGAAAGAAACAAACACTTATTTGATGCTTTTTTTTTTTTTTTTTTAAAGCACAAACACAAAATACAGTATCTGCTAGGACAATACAGAAAAAACAGCAAACAGCATCTTTAAGTATTTTTTAAAGAGAAAGCAAGAATTCCCATCCTGTGAAAAACCTCTCATAAAATACACTTTGGCCATTAAGTATCTGCCTACGAGGTCACCTGGATTCAAAATAAAGAACTGGGATGCAGCCCAAGTTTACAACAATGGTAACAATGTAATGTCACTGTTTTGTTCATTTCACAACATTCATCACCATGGATTCTTCCCACTGGGTTTCGAGGTCTGCATGGAGAAACAGTGCTGCTATATAGTGCAGAATACCATGACGTCATTAACCGAAGATTATGCAGCTGGACCCAAATTCTTAGTCATTCCTCACAAAGTGTTCCATATTGGAATAATTCACAATGTGAGATCCAGTTATCAAAGTCACACATGTAAAAAGTTAGTTTAATTCAAGTTATGTCTCTGCATCAGTAAATGATGCAGTGTGCCTAATTTAAAAAGAATAAAAACACAAAAATGACTCAAAGTACAGGCTAGCTAGTGGTGACCTTTGAGTTCTTTGGGTGGCTTTTTCTCTATAATCTACTTTTATGCAAGCTGTAAATTGTTTTTCCCCTCACTACTTTACATTTCTGTATTCCAGTCTCGATTGTATAGTTTAACTTGGCAAAGCCTTTAACGATAGAAGATAAATGTAAGAGATTATAGGCTCAGTTTTTGGGAATGGCCACAGGGGCAATGTTCAAAAAAACTGATTGTATGAGTAGAAAGATGAATGTACCTCAGGTCTGAGTAGCTTCTGTTACCCATTTGTCTTGTCATACTTTAATTTTCTTTCATTTCTTCTCCAAATTAGGGAGACCTTTTCTCCTGCACCAGAGTCCTTGTCACTGTTAATTACATGACAAATTGTTTCCAGGACCCCCCCCCACCACCACCACCATTTTGCCAAAGTGCAATAATCCTATTTCCCAATATCCTCTGCTCTGTGTCACAGCCTTTTGACCAGTTGCCGAAAGGGCTGTGAATCAGCACTGCAAAGCCCGGAACATGACCAAACATTACAACTCGTGGTATTGTTAATGTGAATTTAAATTGAAATGCGCGCGTGTGTGTTTACGACCATCAGTTTTAAGTTTATGCAAAGAGATAGAGGCTGAGAACTGTACTGAGAGGCAAGGCTAACCCAAACGCTTCTGGGACCTGGAAGCAGTACCTTAAACCTGCATTCTTTCTAACAGCCAGCAGAGGGAGACTCCTTTAGTTGCAAAAAAAATGTCAGCTAATAAATGGTGCATTTTAGGGTGGCCTGCTATCTTATCCGTTTTTTTGAGTGACATCCACTCTGCTTTAAAAACAACATGGCTTAAATGTTCAGGATGGGACTTCAGTGGGTGCCCTCACAGTGACTGTGATATGATTGCCTGTTCTTGTCTTCTTCTTCTTTCAGCTTTAGGGGTCACCACAGTGGATCATCTGCCTCCCTCTCACCACTCACTCCATCTCTAGCATCTTCCTCTTTCACACCAACCCTCTGTTCACGACATCCATGAGCCTTCTCTGTGATCTTATTCTTTTCCTCCTTCCTGGCAGCTCCGCCTTCAACATCTTTTGTCCAATATAGCAACTATCACTTGTCTATTCAGTTCAATTCAATTTTATTTATATAACTCTAACATCACAACAAACAGTTTCCTCAAGGCCCTTTATATTGTAAAGACCTGACAATAATTACAGGGAAAACCCAAAAGTCAAAACAACCCCCTGTGAGAAAGCACTTGGACACAATGGGAAGGAAAAACTCCCTTTTAACAGGAAGAAACCTCCGGCAGAACGAGGCTCAGGGAGGGGCAGTCATCTGCTGTGACCGGTTGGAGCTGAGGGGAGAGAAACAGGACAAAAGACATGCTGTGGAAGAGAGGCAGAGATTAATAATGACTAATGATTAAATGCACAGTAGGGTATAAACAAACCCAACCATCTCAGCCTTGCCTCTCTAACTTTGTCTCCAAACTGCTAAATCTGAGCTGACCCTCTGATGCACTCATTTCTAATCTTGACCATTCTAGCACTCTCAATGAAAATCTTCAGCTCCGCCTTCTGTCTTTTTGTCAGTGCCACCGACTCCAAACCGTACATCATAGCAGGTCCCACTACCTGCTGCCTATTTCTCTAGTGCCTTCCGTACTCCCATACTTCCAAGATATCAGATGCTGTCACTGTCACCCATAAATAAAAATATGGTTGCTACAGAGAGGCAAAGTCATCTCCCTCTACAATGCTGCAATTCAACAGCATTATGTGCTTGGTTAATGGTGATCTGGAAGACATGACCTTAGTAGCCTAAACCCACATCTTCCATATCTAGGGGCATTCAGATAATTGAGATGATAACTTTAATGCAGTGCAGAAAAAGAGCAAGGGAACTTCAGCAATATAATCTCAGCAGTTCATTCTGTTTTTTTTTAATGTTCCATGCAAGGTGAAATTTATTATTTTAGAAGGAATGGCTGAAAGAGCTTCTTTGTATTCTGTATTTGTCCATTTCCAACTTTTTTCATCCAGTGGCAGAACACAGAGCATGACTCTACCAGGAGAGGAGTCTGTTGTTCGATCATTATCGCAATGAGTACACACAAAACCTCTTAAAAGGAAAAGACATTCTTTGCAAAAGAAAACAAAAATCTATAAAGCTGCAGCAGGAGAAGAGGACACCAACTTGGCACACTTAAAATTCTCCAATACTGCACAGCAGAGGGACAGCACAGGTGAATTATGCATTACAAGGGAATAATGGGCATCACAGGCACATTAACAAAATGTCGCTGGAGGTGATTCCTTAACAAGTTTGAAAGTTACCTTTTTAATCTTCACTTCCAGGTTATATTTAAACCAGTAGCTGGATGTATGCAGTCAATGAGCCAAAACTCTCTCAATGAAGAGTTCCTGCGTCCATCAACAAGCACCAGGAGAGAACAAGTGCGGTTATTGCAGAGGTCACCAGCAGCAGCTAACTGAATGTGAGGCAAAGAAGGGGCTGATTGATAAATTTCTCTCAAGTCATTTTTTATGCATGACCCTGCAGACAACTGCAGTGGCCCTTTCACACATGCAACACACAACAGGAAAGAACTGTTAATTCTGGAAATACTCCATTTGGTTTAGTTGATGAAGCTGCCTGAGTATTACATTCAGGACAGTTATTTGTATTACTTTCACATGGGGCACAGTCAGATAATACTTAGACTTTGTACATTGCATTCTCACATAATCTTCAGGCACCTTCAGGTAATGTCAAGAAAGGTTTGGGACTGCAGTGCATGTGTTTGGTAAAGTTGCTATGCATCAACTGGAGAGCATTACTTTTCCTTCTTTCTGTTTCCCATGATTCATGACGTCAAGAGTAAATCTTAAAATACAAGTTCTATCTTGTAAGTTGGGTTTCACTTTAAGACAGAAAGTATTAACATTGTTGCACAATAAAGATTAATGTAATTGCCATAAACAATTTCTTAATGCTCTCAACACCTCTGTAAAACTGCAGCCAAATCTCTTTAGATCTTACTTTGTATAATGGACATATGCTTCCCTGTCATTACAGTTTCAATCAGTCGTTATTTAAAATGCTCTCAGTCAAATGAGCCGATCAGCTGAGAAACTGTGTAAATGGCCTGCTCTTAGAAACTATGTACAGGCAGTTATTATGCCTTAGTAACAGTATTTGGATAGCAACAGCAATATGTATACTTGTTTATGTACAGAAGGCAGTTAATCTGAGGCCCCAGTCAGATTTGGGCTTCACAGCCCCCCTTCTTTTCTATAAAGTCAGTACATTTCCACTCACTCAGCTTCCTGTTTCTGTGGATCTGTCCTGCTAGAAAATGTCAAATGTAAGGCTTTTTATTAGCAGTGTGGAATTCATTTGACCACTCTACATCATTTATTAGTCCACCTGAATTCTATAAATAATATACTTTTTTTTTGTCCCCCCCTGGTGTTACCTCCCCTGCACCCAGATTAACATGCAGGCACTAAATGCATTTCACACGCTTGCTGTGTCTGTGTGTTTCTCAGACCCACCCCTTTGGCCCGTCTGGCCAGACCTCACTTTCATTCACCAGAGAGAAAGTGGCGGACGGTCTGAGATTCCAAGCATACCTGCAACCCTCTGAGCCCCTACTACCTCCTCCCCACAGCCCTGGTGGTGTTCTCACAGAGCTCATCGGGGGAAATGGAGGGGAAACCACAGAAAGATTTGACAGCTGCCCTGGGTTCAGCTTAATTCAGTTTGCCTTTACATCTCGCAATGAATTTCATACAAGCCTCAATAATCAGGATCTATGAAGACATTATACAAAAGAATTCAGAGAGAATCAGCCCAGTTTTTACGGCAACTGCTGCTACACAACCTGTATATCTGCTTGAAGTTGGAGTTTCACTTTAAAATATGTGTTTTTTTAAAAAAAACAGCAAAACATGTACATTGCTAAATTGTATGCTGGCTTGAAATGTGATAATAAGGCATTCACCTTAAACCAAAATTTAGCGTATTCTATTCCCCAAACAAATCCAATCCAGTCCAATACAAACTGTGATTGTGATTAGGTACATGCTCTTACTTTGCATGTACAAGGCCAGACAGTTTTGCATGACTTCACTTGCAGACAAATGGACAGTAAAGAATTTATCACTATTATATTTAATATTATTATTATTCAGGAAATGTCAAAAATCTCTCTTCCACTGAGCATGTTCTGTTGCACTATACTGTGTGCCTCAAGCCCATAGAAGCTTTGCAACGTTCCAGTCAAACATGGCACCATCACTTTTGGTAACCAGCAAACAAGGCATCGACCCTGGGCAAACCCATTAGCACACCACTGCGAGAGCCAGCAGGAAAACCATGCAAAACTACAGCCCAGGGCCAGAACCACAACTGATGAGACCAGCATTTCTAAACTTAGGTGACATGCGTCTGGATCTGCATAAGTCAACACACACAGAAGTACACATGCAAAAAGAACACACAAACACAAGCACAGATGTACACTCTTAACCGGAGACCCCCTCCCGCTTAGACACTGGAATGCACATGCTCTTTCTAAAAAGATGTTTTATACCCAATGAATTAATGAGACTAACAGTGTTCTGCCACTGTCTGCGCAGCCAGCATTCAGAGATTGATGAATGGTTAAACAAGTAACTGTTTCAATATTGGTTTAATATTTACATCAGTATGGTCAGTAATGGTTATATATATTTAGTATCTGCTGACCACTCACAAGTGGTTAGCAGTACCTTACTTCTAAAGAAGACTGAGGATGTGAGTCATTGCTGCAGGCACTCCCACACAAATACATGATTAAGTTTTGTTTGTACCCAGATGGATGAAGAGAGCATTGCATTACTGGGAAAATAACCAGTCACATTTAAAAGTGCATATGGTGGTTCTAAATAATTAATTCACTAAATTTAGCCCCATTAGATGAAGACAAAGATGCGGTTCCTTCTGCCTCAGATGGTTGTGTCGACCGAGGCTAGGTTGTCTGCATGAATCAAAATGGATCACTGAACAAATTACGCCTCCAGGGAAGACCTGCAGTTACTACAGAATAGATTTGAAAATAGCTGAATTTGACAAGAAAGACTTTAATGATGCTGACTGAACCTGGTTATTTGATGGCAACTCCCCTAAAACCAGCGAAAGGAGTGGCATCTGTGTATTGTTAAATACTGTGTTGCAGGACATCTTAAATGCCATCTTTCTAAAAGAAGATGGAATTTAAGCTGGCAAGAGGTGACACTAGAGGCACATTTGTGATTTTGGGGAGCTGTCAAGAGTAATTGTGTTGATAAGCAATGATTTGGGTGATGCAGTGGGAGAGAGTATCAACGAATAAGTGGCCCAGAAAGATTATGCACGGGACCAATGCTAAGTGCCACAAGGGGGAGCAGGATGGTGCAAGAGAGGGTACGAAGAAGAAGAGGAGACTGATGCCATAATTTGTGAAAATGAAATTAGGAGTATGTGCACCTGGCATCTTGTACTGAGAAAGTTGATTAAGAGGCAGGTTAAATTGTTAACCATCAATGACTGAGGTTTGCCAATGTTTAAAAAGCCAAATAGTGAGACTGACATCCCGGTGCCAGAGAGAAGTGCAGAAGATTTTTGGAAAGGGGGATAGTGGTAAAGAAAAGTGGCATCCCGGTGCCAACAATGAGAGCAGGGACATTTCTTAATCCTGGAACTGTGGTCAGTGGTTTCTGGATGGAATGGCATGATTGTGTTAATACCTGGTGCATGTAAACAAAGTAGTTTAACATTGGCTCATCAGTCACAGATGGAATGCTGAAGTAATGATTTATCTGCATTTCCTGAAAAATAATAATATAATATAAATTAATAAAATAATAATAATAATAAATATGTGTAATCTGAAGGAAAGTAACATGATCTATTGGTGCAGAGAACCCCTCCGTTTTCCATGTGTCGTCAGAGCAGTACTGATGGAACACGTTTGACCATACATGTTGTTGCACGCAACAATGCATATGGAGAGCTGAGAATGCAATGTTGAGACCACAGCATATATTTGCTGACAGTGATTTAGCTTCACTGGTTTATTTAGCTTTCCAACAGTGGCTCAGAGGCAAAAGAGAAGATCCTGGTCTGGTAATACAGTGGCCACACTGGACTGGGCGCCCTAGATAAGGAAATCAGCTGATGGACCCCCCAGTGTGCAGCAACATTATAGGGTTTTTAATGTAGAACCCCTTTTGCTTGGGCTGAATGCAGCCCCAAAGAAACTTGAAATGAGCAGCTGGCACCCTGGTGCCAAAGATAAGCATTTGCAACAATTCCCTACAGCTTCCAGATTGAACTATGAGGAGTAGCTGTCACAAATTTAATCCAGTCAGCAGAAATGCACCTTGCCATATCAGAAGACACACACACACCACAGATTAGCCATAATCCCATCTGTGGCAACACTTATATATGATAACAACTGGTTGCTATGTTTTATCAGGGCTAAATGCAGACCAGGAGAACGCTTAACTGCAGGGATGGAGAAAGATTTGGCAACCTGTTGCCAGAAGTAGGGAGCAGACAAATATAACAAGTAGGACAGAGAAAGTGCATTTGGCAACCCACTGCTTGCAATGGGAACTGAAGCATGTTGAAAAAATGGGACAAGAGAAAACAGAAACTGGCATCCTGGTGCCATAAATTGGAGTAGTTTCTATTAGTGAGAAGGAAATTATCATTTTGGTTCTAGTATAGCTGGAGAAAAGGAGAACCACTTGTGGAAGTGGGGAAAGAATGGTGCTAAACTGGCAACATGGTTCCATGAGCATTTTTCTGAAGGGTAGAGGCTCTTTGTTGCTCACAGCTGAGCCTAGCTGGATGGCCAAGTGGATCGGATCGTGATGCTGTATTGACATCAGCCCAGGAGAAGAATGTTTTGATTTTCCTGTCTTGTGAACTTCAGGAGGCTAAAACAGTTTCAGTGAGTTTTCTGGAGCAATAATGGCTCATCCCTCTCTCTTTGAGGACTCTCTGCATACCCACTACAATCATGCCAGAGATTCCCTGAACTCAGGCTAACGTGGGAAGACCCAGTTGGAGTGTGTTAGTGGTGACAACTTGAGGTGAGCCAGTGTTCTCGGGAACTCGCTTCTGAATGAGTGGTGAAGAAGCAGGAAAGCTTAAAGTCTTGATTGGTGCAAAGAACATTATTGGACTGCGGTGTAATTTGGCTTCTTGTTCTCCCAAAGGCATCTGAACATGATCTTTAATGAAAGTCAAGAAGCCATTAAGGAAGAGAAACGGGGAGAAAATGCTGATATATGCCAAATTACACAAGAACTGGGCTGAAAAAGCAGTGGATTATGAAGGTATGAATACAAATACGATAGTTTTGGATCAAATCATTATCAATATATACAGAGGAGGTCAGGAAAGAGGTTCAACAGTGAATGTCTACAGCCATCTGTGAAACATGGTGGAGGCTCGCTGCACCTATTTCCCATTTTTTCCCCCCATTTTGATAGCAAAATATAAAGAAATTATAGGTGGAGCAAGACTTTTTGCACAGTACTGTTTACAGTATATCAATTGGAATGGTCGGAGAAGAAAGATTAAAAAAAAGGGCATTATTTACACACCTTTTTATTTTCACTGTCATTCCCACTAGCATAGCTCAGCACTGTCTTAAAAAGCTGCGGTATTTTTAAAGGAACACAGTTTTTCCTCTGTAAACCCAATTCTCATGTCCTCAAGATATTCCAGGAAATAATAAAATTAGATTCATGACCCTTCAGTCTTTTTTCTCACACTATAACTACAAAACAGTGAATAAGTTTCTGCTGTTAATTTGACAGTGACCATAAAGTTATGTGAACAATGCAAATCAGTTCCCCCCGCATAATGTAAGTTTTACTTTCACCTGGGGACACAAACTGCTACTCAAAGGATGTGACAAGTTCAGGTGGCTGTTAAACAGTGAAATTATTTAGAGCTGCTTAACTATAGTAAATGAGTGATGATTGAGTTAGAAAATGGTTAAAGGTTGTGGGGTTTGAAGACCACAAACCTCCACATGAAGGAAATTTTTTTTTAGTGTTGCTTCATTTTTTTTGGCATCTAACCAGGATGGTTAAAATGTCCAGATAGTAGAAAAGGAAAAAGAAAAACCCATCTATGTTTCCAGAATGGCAAACTAGCATTTCATTTTTTTAAATGATCCAAAAGAACTATTAGAAGGACCACGATGAATACTTCTTTTTCTGCTGAACTGCTTCTAGAATAAACTTATATTATTTTGCAAAAAGATGGAGTACCTCAGCAACCCTTTCTTTGGTAGTGATCTTACTTCTGCCCCACTGAAGAGCAGCTGTCAGATCAGCCTTTAAAGCCTTGCAGTGCTTCAGTTTTTTCTTATTTTGATGAACTATTAAAAGGACCTTTAGGTACTACAAATTATTTTTCAGAGTGAAATGAGATATTTTTTTTGGGCTTCAACTAATTGTAAATTGAGTTGTTGGTAGATTCCAGGACCCCCGTAGTGATGTATTTACATTATCATGTTAGACCTTCTGCACAATCGTCTACTCATCTTTTGAATCCATGCATCACTGGACCTTAGCATGATCTTGGCTATCTTACCTGTTCATGCTTAGTAAGGCGTGTTTTATTGTGGATGTCAGAGGACACCAGGTTAAACTGGTGTTTCTCAGCGAGTAACCTCAGTGAGATCGACCACCGTCCGGCTGCCGCACTTTCCCACGCGATTATAAATCACCTGGCTTGGGAACGGGAGCACCTGCGAAGACACAAATGTACACTTAAAGACGAAGGGAGCGAGAAAGAAGAAGGGAGAGATAAATGCTGATGCATTTCAAGCAGTTGAGGAAAAAAAATACTGTGAAAAAGCAGGAAAATGGAAAGAGGAGGAAACTCTTCTCTGAACTTTAACCTCTTTCCCTAAGGTTGAACTAAACTGCCCTGACAGCACATTACCTTCCTGCTAAAAACATACACATACTGAGTCAGAGCATCCATTACTTTGCTCTGCTTTCCTCCAAAGAACTTAGTCAAAATGAAACTGAGACATTTTTTTTTTATCAGTCACACATGAATCACCAATTAGCTCAGCCATGATTCATGAGCTAAAAAACAAAAAACAAAAGTCAAGCCTATTTCTTGGAAGAGAAATAGACTAATGATTTACATTTACAAGAAGTGGAAGGCCAAGATATGCTGATGTTTGATTTTAAAATGAGACTCATTTTAGCTCAGGGTCAGCAAGAATGCACTAATTTGGCAATTATCCCCAAGACTTCATGAGGTTTACACAAGTGGCCCCTGAAGAATGAAGGCTCTGCAAGCAAATTCATCAGTGAGAACAGAAGGAACAGGAATTAAGGAAAGAATGGGAGAGAAAGCAGGACAGATCACTTAGAAGACCTCTGAAAGTTTGCAGAGATGTACTACAGAAAAATAAGACGGTATCACTTTTCTCTCAACATTTCAACTACAGGTTCCTAGCAAATCACAATGAGACAAATGCCACAGTGATTCATTCTTGCTAGCACTGCAGTCTTAAATGGTGATTTTGCTTCTTTTTTTTTTCCAAAAGGTTTTCTGCATATCTGAGAGACAAAGAGTTTGGAAGCAAGTCAAACAGCTTGTTAATTGGTTCATATATAATTAATATTCCTTTTTAGCTCAGATAGCAGTTTCAGCACTACAGAGTGCAGCATGGACACACACACACACACACACACACACACAGAGAGAGAGAGAGAGAGAGAGAGAGAGAGACCAAGAGCAGCTCCACCCCAGCACACAGAATCAGTGAAAACAGCGAGGGCCTCTCTGACTAGTTGCCAGAACTTAGTGGAAAGAGAGAAAAACAATAGGATGGATGCTGACGCAGTCCCGGAGGGAGAAAGAAGTGATAAGAAGACTGAAAGAGAAAGACGACACCACTGTATCAATCTCGCGTCCCGAATGTTCTTCCCGGAATCAATTTGTTTTCCTGGATTTTATTACGAACAAATACATGAGTTCATGCCCTCAGATAAAAGAGGGTGAAGTGGAACAACAATGTCACAGCTTTGGTTATGACAAGATTATGCAAGTTTACACATGTTTTGTTACTCTAAGAGGTGTGATTCAGAGGTGTGATTTTAACATATCACAATAACTTCATAGACAATCAAAAATAAATAGGATCTGGTTGGTTTTTTTTTTGTTTGTTTGTTTTTAAAAAAAGGAGTTTGGGAAAAGTGTTTGAGCTGATAGAAAATAGTTCTCTTGGACAGCAGTTCAACTTTCCACAGTGTTTGCCAAGTAACTGCACACTGACATACATGCAGCGTTTCACAGGACACCATATCATGACAAATGACTGTCAGACTTCTAACAGCCTGCTGCTGGCTAACAGAGGAACAACAGCAGACATGCCTTCAAAAGTCCATATCTCCCGCTGGCACTGACAGCACAGAAAGGGCAAGCTTTCAGCTTGTGCTATTGTTGTTCCCACTCGGCAGAGTTTGGTTTCTGATACATGCTGGGAGAAATGTCCACAGCGTCTGCCAGTAAGGGATTCTGTCAGAAAGTATTATGTAACAGAGCTGTTTTTGCATCATGTTAGATGATGACATTTTTTCTGTCGATATTCTTGCTGTTATGGGTTTTTTCTTTTATCTCTAATGATAGTCAGCCAATATCAAGCAGACTCGGAGATGAGCAGTCCTTTCTCCCATTCTCCTTCTTCCCCTCTCTTACTTGCTATTCCACAGCTCTGCCCACACAGTCACAACAAGAAATGGAGTCACGGCGTTTTTGACACGTTTTGAAATGTGCCATAGTTCAAAAACACATAAATTATCATCAGTTTCTCATGGCCTGACTGGTCATCTCTGCTCTGAACGATGATAACTCAGCTAACCACCATCTTTAATCTGCTCACAGCAAGTTTCAGAACGTGTCCTGGTCTACCGCATATCATGACCGCCGTGCACACACTCATCCATCTTTCTGCAGCAGTTGCAGGAAACCCAAACTAGCACGCTGCTAACCTGCTCTCTGCTCGCAAAACTGTGCTCCCCCTGGTTTAGCTTAGATATGGAAAACATCAGCTCAGAAATATATATAACTTCACTTGTAACTACTAAAAGACAGTCATTCGCAAGCATTTTCTCATATTCTCCCACCCTGAAGCCAAAAATAGCCCTGAATTATTACTTTTTATTAATCTCTGACAATTGATCTAAGCTGAATTTCACTGAAGCGCAGAAGCATCAACAAACCCTTGTCTTAACAATTCTAGTGGATGAAGAAAATTAAATTGAAGATTTCTTGCAGTTAAGGAATTATATTAAAAAAGTGTTGCACGCCACATACTATAAAGTGATAGATATATACATTTTACATGTCTGCAAAAAAAGTAGAGGGGACATTCTTTTAGTGCTTCCGCACACACAAAGGCTCATAACTCTATTCTGAGAGCTGTGCGGTTTTTCCATACGCTCTCATTCGTGTTGAGCCTTCTACTCGATTTCTAATCTTTTCCTACATTTACCCGAACATCGACCTTCTGCGCACGCATCCTACAAAATGTCAGACTTCTGCTGAAGTTGCAGATCAACTGCAGCTCTGGGAGGATGTTAAAATGATAATGAGAGATGCGGCTGCTGTGCTGCTCACCACTGACATGGCATTTGCATCATCCGTCTGGGATGAGGTGACAGAAGATATGGAATCAGTCAAAGCAAGCAACTAATGTATAATCACTAGCCTGCGCCTCCAGATGCACAGACTAGCCTGAGTACTCTGTGTATCTGGAGCCTGTATTTAGTTAGTGAAGCTACTACAGTGGTTGCACATGGCAGCAGTCATCTAATTAGAAATCAGAGCCAGACAAAGTTTCATATGCAGTCTATCCATAGAGAGATACTATACGTACTAATATAATAATATATGAACACATATATGAACAAACAAACACTAAACAAAACCAATACTCTGCATTGCATTCAAAGGCTAAAAAAATGACCTGTTTCACACTTCTCTGTGTCAAAATGAACTCTACAGCTTCTGTGTTTGCATTATAAATATTATAATAAGATGCTTTGGGACATAATTAAGCTATCAAACTCAATTCCTTCTTCAGTAGAAACTAGTGGAAACAATTTGTGATTTATTAGGCCTCATTTGAATTAATTTTCTGCAATATTCCATACAATGTTGAAAGCTTGGCATCAAACCTGCAGTGTGCTGTAAACTTGTACGAACCTGCTCTAAGTCAAAAGTTTCACATAATAGTGCCGTACTGAAAAAATCAAACCAGCATGAAGCAAATTACAACAATTTCTCCACCGTGTTCCAGTCACAGTTTGTTTCATATACTGTAAATAACACCCCACTGTTCTCCTTATGAAACAAACACTGTGGCTGCCAGGTTTGTCGGAGTGGCCAAAACAGGTTTGAAACACACAGCTCACAAAGGCCAGATGTGACCTAACCAAATCCAAACAGCTACTCAACCAAACCATACTCGTAACCATACTTGATAAAGTCTCAAGTTAGTGATGCCATAATATGAAGGCCAATGACTCCTTCAACAAAAAAAAAATGAAAAAAAATGAAAAAAGCAATTAAGAAAGGGATTCAATGAGGTGAAAATGAGGTGATTGATTGAAGAAGTGAATAATAAACAAGGGGCAGACAGAGATAGAAAGAAGTTGGCAAGGAGGGAAAGAGGGAGCACAGAGGAGAGATAGTCCTGCAGACATGCAGCTGGATGAATACAAGGCCCCTGTGTCAGCACTCTGCGTACGAGAGAGAGTGTGTTCAAAGCATTACTGTAGCACTGAAGCCAGGTCTAGCTGGCATTTAGAGTGCGTTTGCACGCAGCACCTTCACACAGACCAAACCATTATCCTAAGTGGACTTAACTGAGACCGGGAGGAGATGTGGAGGTGAGAGAGAAAAAAAAAAAAGCAGGACAAAAAGCAAGAAAATTAGACTAAAGAAGAAAATGAGCGCAATGACAGTGAGAGATAATAACAATGACTCACTCTTGGAGCAGGCTGTCCATGGTCATCCAGATATGTGGATCCACCTGCAAAAACAAGCATATAAGTTATCTCTACTTTTTTTTTTTATCACCTTTGCTCGTCATTGGCCCCCACATATATTTGATTTTCTATACCTGAAGTCATTCTGTAGTTGATTTATATCAATGTTTAGGATCACCGTCCCACTGCACAATCTGTTTCTATCCTGTATATGTCTGTGGACTGATGAACATTTAAACTAACTGAGAGAACGTTGCACTTTTTCCAGCTTCATGCAAACCTTCGTTCTGGTCTTCTAAGACCTATTTTTTGTGAGTTATCAGTTCTCACCAATATATGCGAGTGGCAAACATATTTTTTAAGCACATCAAAGCGATTCTAAAATACGCCTCGATTCTTCTTTCACTGACTGGATTCCAAGTCTGCAAACTACTGACTCTAATTAGTTTTTGCTGATATCAACAGACTCGAGGGTTCATAGCCTACGCTGTGAATGTTTGAACTTGCTCACTTTTTGGACTCTGTATTTTACATTTTTAGCTATTTGGAACTTTTCCAGGCATAATGAAAGACTAAATTCTTAGAAGTCACTGACAAAGATGGTTGTAAGGAGAACGGTTAAAACAACAAAAAAACCCCACTAAACCTGTGGTTCTCCAACTCGCCCATTCCAGAGAATCTAATTTAAATCACCAACTTGTCAACACACTGAAATATCAGTATCATGAACATAAAAGCGACGATAGTGAATATGGCATCAATGACATCATATTTTGGTTTTGACTGACATGATGCTTCTTGCTCTAACTTCTTGTTCTAACCACTTCCTCCACTGTGATGCTTCAAACCCCTGCCACATCTAACCACTTGAGACCCTGCATCGAACGGCACAGCTCAACCCGACGTTTCTGCCTTCACCCTACATTGTTTGTCACAGCCACACACAGGGTAAAGCGCAGCTCTTCAGCATTAAACGTGAAGCTGTTGTGACGAGAGTTCTAGTTGAAGCGGCTCGTTTGTAGCCATATATGGAACAGTATGTAACTGTTTCTTGTGGGAACAGTGGAGGTCATTGAAGGATGCTCTTCCACTGAGGATCTGTGCCCATCTTTCACCCTAGTCTCCAAATCCAGGCCCGGGCTTAAGACAGCGGCCTTTTCTTTCACCGCCCGTTTGGACACAAAGAGCCCCCATCACTATTACAAAGTGGAGAATGTGTGTGGGTGTGGTCTGAGTAAAGTAATAATTTGAGGAAATATTACATAAGAAAACAATCTCGGCTTTTGTCTCCGCAATATGATCCAGAAGACACATGAAAAGAGAAGATGCATGAACACACACGCTGGTTTATTTCCTGCCAAAGTTTCCCAATTGGCACATGCTTGTTGCTGTTATTGTGCTGGAAGTTCGTGGCTTTGTAAGTACTGTTTACACTTTAGATAGCGGCGTGAATGCTCTGAGTAATTAGTCTTACACTAGCATGAAATCTGACTGGGTCTCTCTCTCGCTCTGTAAAACACACACACACAGACACACACGCGCACACACACACACACACACACACACACTAGTTACTATATATAAGATTTGCTTGGCTTCAGGTTGGTGTCGTGGCTCATTAATTCATCAGGCACCGGATGTATAAATACAGCTGCACTTTGCTCACCCTCAGGTGTTTCTTAGATGCTTTCTATCTTTTCATCTGTCTTTGTAGCGCTTTCGTGGCTTCGCACAGTTTTCCTGAGGAATGCTGCAGCAGGCATTTCAGGTCACGGCAGGGTGAGGATGCAGAGACGCAGACATCTCTGTTCCTTCCTCTGTCATCCATCATAGACAACCACTCCCCCCCACCCACCCCCGCCCCCACCACCACGACCTCCAACCCTTCACTGCCTCCTGTGTGTGCTTCTCATTAGCGTTTTGGATAGAGGGTTGGAACTAATTTTTTCCAGGGCACGAGGCTCGCAAAAGCTGACAGCTGCCCTCCACCCCCACCACCCACAGAGAGAGGAAAATGAACTTAAAGAGCCACTGTACAGTGAACTGTACTCATTGACCTGATTGTGCTGTGAGCCAGATGTCAGAGACGAGGATGACAGTCTAATGGGACTTGATTCATAAATATTTTAATTCCCAAACTAACGATTTAAATGTTCACCTTCTGCCCCAGACATCATTTTTGCCATTAAATAATTTGATTACTATGACTTTAAACATGTAACCTAAAACAGTGTATTTTTAAATGCAAATTAACTGTAAACAATACATACTGCTGCTCTGCTAAAGGACCTGTTATATTTCTTATGATCCCCCAATGCACATAAGGGAAATTGTGGTTCAACAGGTTGATTTAAAATCAGGAATACCATCATGAACTGAGGGAAAACCCCAGGACCACAGACTTATAAAATCAAAGATGAGTGAAGTTGTTCTGGCAGTTTGTGTTGATGGAAGCTAAATGTAGGTCCCGAATGGTCAAGTGGAGAGAGAATTTGAACGTTTAATCTAAATTAATCTCCCATTTGAGCCTATCCTCACGTTAATCATTTGTATTTTCTGTGTGTTCATGTGTGTATGTGTGTGTTTGTGTTTGTGTCAATGGCTGACTGACAAGGAAACTAATTGGAGTGTGGGTATGCATTGGTATGTAGCTAAATGATTAATTGGATTACTGAGTCACAAGATCCACGGACATGCCTGTTGTCAAGAACAGCTGCATTACTATTTCCAAGTCCAATTAATCAATACTACAACATTGGCAACATAAATCAGCAGTGATTTTAGATTTTAATCACAGAAAATCTGAAACATATTATTCTTAAATGTGCTAAACTAATTAAGAAACACACAAAAACAATACAACAACATAGCCTAAATGGCCTACAGGGAACTGTGCCATGCAGGGATGCCAGCATTCTGTAAATTATTGTTACATCCTCAGATTTTCAAAAGATTTTGTCCTTAATAAATGAAAAAAGAAAAAAGTAAGTATCCTACATCTTCAAGCTGAGATATTATGCAAAATGATTGATGCAGCAGAGAAAATGTGGAACTCTGTGAAGCTTATTAATGCACAAGATGCTATTTTCTGCACTGATTAAGAAGCCAACAAGAACTAATAAGAGTAATGGGAATGTGCTGAAGGGGGACCACAGCCCAACTTCATGATCTCCAACAAGTTTTAGAATACTAAAGTCTAAAACCCACACCAAAACAACTAGGAACTAGGAGTATTCAATAAAATTTGTAATACCACCCCACACACACACACACACACACACACACACACACACACACACACACACACACACACACACACACACACACACAAAGGTAAAGGTACATCAGTCTGATATACACTATCATTTCAACCAACAAAGCTCAGACTGCTCCAAACTAAAACAGGCACAAGAAGTGACCTATTCAAATTCCTGAAAAAAAGAGTCTGAGCTGTGGACAGACAGTCAGAGGTCAGGAACCAGACTACAGACAGGCGGAAAGCCAACGAAGCTATCAGGCTGAAAAAGAAACAGTGAATGTGTTTTGGAGCAGATTCTACTGGAATCGCGATGTGATGTGGAAAAGTTATAGTACTGGTCTTTAAAATTTTACTCTGCCAACATTTTCAAGGTCAAACTAAGGAAAAATGTGCATTGTAAAGTAGTAATCCATACAGTTCAGCCCAGAATCAGTCCTTCAAGCTCTGGAATTTTCCGTTGATGTTGGCCTACTCCAGGAATGCTACAGTAAGTTTGGGAATTTTATAAACATATATTTAGAGCATAGACCATTTCATTTGCTTTGTGAAACTGGCAACATGGCTAAGTAGAGCTTAGGAAAGAACACATCCCAGAATAGGCAGAGGTGGGAGCGGGAAACCACACAGGAATGGCTGCTGAGAGGAAGGCCAAAAGGATAGGCGCAGGGTTGACGTTAAGAGTCCTTTTGCTTTGCTGTGGGACGCGACTCAAAGCAATGATGGAAGGCTACAGAGCTGCTGCCATGGAATGTTCTACAAGTGTGTGAAACCAGATTACAGGTTCCTCATGTTGTGAAGACTAAGCGCTCTCATGTGTAACCACATCCTGCTGTAGTTTCTCTGTACCAGACGTAAACGAGTATGAAAGGTGTCTGCGTGCTGAAACTCAAACGCAAGTAGAGGAAAGAAAAAAACGGACTGTTCAACAAAGAGATCACATGACATTCCTCGTTTCAGTCAAATGTAACCTAACTCCAGCCTGACCCATCTGTGTGAAAACACACCCAGTTAGACTTACTCACGCCTGTTGTCCTTGCTAAACACTTTTGCCATAATTGTCTGCACAGGCAAACAAAATCAGTGCACAGCAGTTAGATACAGTGCGTGTTTGCTTGTGAACCTGACCCTTTGATTTCACATGTGGCTCTCCATTAAGACAAGTAGCGCGACCCATGCCACTAATTACAGGAGGGAGCTAAGCAGCGGGTCAGGGTCTCCACCCACTTCGCCCTGCTCCAGCTCACCCCACAGTCACTTGAGAATCAACAATGATCAGACAAGTTTGTGATATAAATATAAAGGCAGAGTCACTGCTCTGTTATTGCAGGTGCCCAAAGACCAAACCCTGAAGGGAGACTAATTTGTGGACTTAATGCTCCCCTAAAATTTTGGTTGCTGAAATATAGTAAGAACATATACATGGGGATACAGATGTTCGGAGGCTGGGAGAGTTCATGTCGGTATATGATTTGTGGATACCAGTGGCTGCCAGCATGTATACTGTATGGCAGGGAAGTACCACTAAACTGGTGACTCAGCAATGCAGTGTTGACTTTAGTGGCTGGGCAAGCTGAATGCCAAGAAAGTCAAAAATAAAAGACATGATTTGCAGAACAAAAAAAGGGGAATCTGAACCATTTCCAGGGATTTCAGTGAAGTAAAGAAGAAAGACCAGTGACTCAGAAATTAATAAGAAAAGAAGATTAAAGAACAAAACTATTACAATCCACAGGGGAAAGTGTTATTCACGGTGCACTTCTTTGACATTTGGTTGGTTGATTAGCACATTAGTGCATCTAAAATTGATGTTACAAATAACACACTTTGAGCCGTCTCTGCCAAACTATCATCGGTGGATTTCACAATTGTCAAAAGAAATTGATTCACGGGACCCCCAGCAGTCCATTTCATGTGTCAAAACTTAGTAGCAGCAGTCACTGAGGGAACATAAGCAAACCTGATCCACGTAAAGTGACGAAAAGATAGAATTCACTTCTTAGAACCCCAAGGCCACATTTCTGCAGCACTCTTGTATTTTAAATCTTTTTTTTTTCTGGGGGGACTCGGGGAGTCTTTCAGAACCAAAATTTCAGAGCCCACAGCAAAACCTGCTCTCCATGTGCCTGTTATGAATAAACAATTTGAAATATTTTTCTTAGGTATGCATCATGGCTGTGTGAGACCTTAGTCCATCCGGCAGGCTGTCACAGAGTTTACGAGCGCTGAACGCATTCTGAAGTGAGGTGGCTTTGAAATGAAGAAATGAACCATGAAGTAGAAAATTGGGCAAATCTGACGCCGCACAGTCAAAGTCAGGAGCGTAATCACTCATCAGCTAGTGAGGAAGTGATGTGAGGAACAATGCTCTCCTTTCTCTGTGATTTTCTGTGGGTGTCGATATTTGCGCAGAAGAAAGAGACACGAAATACTGTCACGTTACGAGGCGAGATGCCCTAAAGGATTTTTCAGAATCTGAATTTTTCACATTTTCACGCCAGCCAATTCTGGATAAGTCACTTCTTATTAGAGAGCACTAATGCTTGTGCAGTTTGTACATAGCTTTCCTCATCTTGCAGTCATATGGGCATGACACCAGATGTCTTGCTACCCTGTCCTTATGGATAAAGAGCCTGCTGGAGGCCATTTTGACTGACCAGTGATTTTCCCCACACAAAAGAAGTCAAATGGGGGGGACCTTTTAAGTCTGACTTCTAGATTGGTTAAATAAACAAAAAAATAGCCACCAGGGCAAGGAGGGGATCATATAAAAACATACTAACTGGTGTAAGACAGCTACAGACATGAACAGATATTCTTGAAGCACATTCAAAGCTCTTCTTTGGATGCTGGCTGCCTTTTGATGATCCCACAGTGCTTCAGTAACATTGAAGACCGGGCTCTGGGGAGGCCAATCCATGACTGGTGGTGTTCCACTGTAGGATTTTCTATCCAGGTGCTTTTACTGCATTGGCAGTGTGTTTAGGGTCATTGATCATGCTGAACAATGAAGTCGCTGCCAATCAGCCATTTTCCTGATGGTATTGCATCATGGATCAAAATCCGATGGTACTTTTCTGCATCCATAATTCCATCAGTTTTGATCCACATATCCATTTATTTATATTGAAGTAATTAGATATTGGCTTGAACTGCATATTATCTTGTCAGTGATGAAAATGTCTACAAAGTCCTTGAAATTTCTGAACATTTTTAGATGCAAATATTGGTACACCCATGTACAACAACAGCAGCAGAAGCAGCTAGCCCATTAAAAACCAACCACACATAGGGCAGCTGCTCACCCTCTGTTGCTTTACACCAGCTCTAAGCTCATAAAACACACGCCAGATGTGGAAATGCATCTTGCACAAATGGCTGTTCCCCACTGCTGCACCAACACAACACTGGTGACATTTGTGCGACACACAGCTGGAAATGACTGAAAGATCATGGTTAATGACTTAATTAAACAGTTGCCTTGTTGTGAGCACTGAGATCCTATAAATACACACTGTTTTGCCTGTCATCTTGCCTCACACTGTTTTTTTTTTTATAATTAAATGCAAAATGATTGCCAAAGTTTTCATTGAAACTGTGAAATTACAGCTTTGTAATTCCGGAAACAGAACAACAGAATTTGATCATGTGAATTAAGCGTGTACTGAAGTGCCTACTATTTAAGTTTTCTTTAAAGGACTTTGATTTGGTTGCTTTATGACAGTTTTTTTTTTTTGACAAGATCACAATTAGAAGTTTTCGTGTTATTACTCTTTAAATTTACCACCACATTTTCTCTGGGGACACAAAGCTCTGCTCGAAGCTACTAAAAGGCACAAAAACAGCCTGCTTTAATTGTTTGTTTACAATACAGCTCCCTTGGCCTTGAGCCTAGACCGAGCTAAAACAGTTTTTGAAAAAGAGCACATTTTTTTGCAGCATGCAACTGCTTGTTTGTGGCTTGGTAGCCTGTTGCTGTGTTTATCTTGCATCTCCCTGCTCTGATAATGGTTTTCCTGGTGATACGTGGGGAACGCTACACTAACCAAAAAAAAAAAAAAAATTTGTGAATTTCTATGAACAACCTGACATGAATCTTAAAGGGGACTGAATATGCTGTTCTTTATTTTCTGTCATACATACTGTTAGAATGCTCATAAGGCCCACATATGGGCAAGTTATTCCTATGAGACAACAGCTCGGGCTTCAGACTGCTCTACGCATTTGGTTTCAGTAGCTTCACCCACCGGCTGTTCAAATCTTCTGTTTGTAAGGAGCGACCAATCAAAAATAAATTTGGTTTAGAGGAAAGGTGGATTTACAATAAAAGGAGCTAGAACAGCTTTCAGATAGGGGATAAACTGCAGGGTTGCAAGTATAAGATAAACAAGGAATATTTTGCACTATGATCATGCAAAGTGGCTCTGACCAAGATTAAAAGTAGAACCTGGAAAGGGGAGTATAATATTTTTCATGAATAAACTCGTGCATTTATGCACATGTTATTGCAATGCCATTTATCGTGGCACTGTCATCTGAAAACAGACAACATGTGGCTGCTGAAACTCTAAACATCCTACACCCATCTTTTTGGGATCAGTGGTGATGCTGCTGAGTCACGAGTGAGGCATGCCATAGATAAATATGGCAAAAAAAACAAAGAGCTGGGTATGTACTTGTGCTTTCCATCAAAAAAAATCTGGCATTTTTAGACTGCTGGTAAATTGTATTTTTGTTGGCAATCACGAAGGGTTCATTTAGCATGAGAAACAGCTGTTACATGCTTTGCAACTTTGCTTTATACGATTAAGTGTTGCAAAAAAAAAAATATTCAAAAATGGCTGATAAGTCTGGACCCTGAAGAATTTTCTCCCAATGCGTGTGTTTTCACTGAGTGTCAGCTATCTGTTTGCTTTAGGTTTTATACTTGGATGTGCATGTAGCCACCAAGAAAGCCTGGCATCGTCAAGATTTATAGACACACAGAGCAGTTATGCTCTGTGTGTCTATAAATCTTGAAGATTTAAAGGTTTAAAGGATATGAAAAGGAATGATGAAAACAGTTATGTCAAAAAACTATTACAAGTTCCCAGTCTGTAAGAGTAAACTTGAAAGCGAGCCAGGGAACAGTTAGTTTAGCTTAGTGTACATTGTGAATGCAAGAGAAACAAAATGCTTTGCTTTATTCGAAGGTTTAAAATATTCACTTTTAGTCCCTCCGAATCTCACTTATTAGATTTAGAGATGCTGATCAGCAGATTGTATTATCTTTTGACGGAGCCGGACAATCTGTTTTCCTATTTTGTGTCACTGTTTCCTGTTTTATGATAAGCTAAGCAACTCAGCTACTGGCCGGAGCTCACATTTAAACACGGCAGCGATATCGATCTTCTGATCCAGCTCTTGGCTAGAAAGGAAACAAGTGCATTTTCACAAATGTCAAAGTACGCCCTCAACCACATATCATATTATGGTTTCTTAAACCCTGTAAAGAGAAATACAGAGCACAGAAGCACTCAGATGAAAAATCCATGCACACAAACACAGCACATCTGTGGTGTGCTATGTAAATCACCTTCTGCCATGTGCCCTGTGGGGGTGTGGAAAAAATTCTGGATGGAAAAACAGGAAAATAGCCAAATGGGTGTAAAAGAAAAGAACTAAAAGATTGATGAATGAGAATGGGCTTTCTGAAGTCATGACGACTTATTACAGCTTGTCATGTGGCACAAAACAGATTCAGGAAATGCAGGTGCTATGGAATACAACACACTGAGAACATAAAATAGTCACTGAGAGATAATGGAAGTGAAACTTTGTTACCTAATCAGTTTGCATCCCCTTTGCGGAAGTTAGCAGAAGAAGATGAATTGTAATATCTGGAAGTTAGGGCTTTTGCAATGATTGGAAGTGCCTTCAACAGAGACAAACATAATCATTCCACCAGGAAGCGCAGATTCATGCATGCACCGATACTGTTCCAGCAGGCCTCTAGATGTAGAATACATGCACAGACACACACAGAGGGACTGAAACCTTTTTCAAAATGCGCAAAATTGGATTTTCTTTTGTGTATTCTCATGAAAATTAGGAACTAATGGTCTAACGGCCATGGTCTAAAATGATAACTAATGATGTAATGTTAAGAAGTATACAGGAAACGGAATGTGATGGAGCTTTATTGTTTCCTGACAGGACACGCTGGCTCAGAAATTCATCCAGCTGTGAAAAAAAAAATCATTGTCTTTTCAGTGACGGTAAAAGATACATGCATTCCTCTTTATATTTTTATAAGCTATGACAGCACTTTAATAATAACAATATGTGCGTCCATGTGTGTCAACCTATGTTGGTGGAGCGCTCACACAGAGCCCCTCAAATCTCAGATCTAATATCTAGTAGCTGTCTATCTCTTGCAGTGGCAGCGCTCCTCATCAGACTTTGCTCACCAGCATGGCCAGGATAGAGCTGACACTTGGTCCTGCAGAACAAACAGACTGCATAAGGCACGCCTGTGTGGTGCTAAGTCTCACACTGAAGTGAGGGGCAGAAGAGAGAAGAAGAGAGAGCAAGAAGAATAAAGGCTTTTCAGAGAAAGATGAGAGGGAGGTAGATATAGGAGCAATGCACAGTGAAATGATGAAATGGAATAAGATACTTTTAGTCCAGAAAAAGTCTGGTTCTTGTAATAGCCTTTTGGATAGCCTTGTCAAAACTGAGACCATGTCATAAAATATTTCCAGAGGGGGGAAAAAGTGAGAGCTCTGCACAGTATGTGACTGTGGTCAACTGAAGCATGCTACTTTTCTCATGGGCCTCAACAAAAGACCTTTCTAGGACTTTTACAGTGCTCTGTTTGACACAGAGAGGTGTGATTTCAGCACAGAGATGATCCATTCCAGATATAAGGTACACTACTGACACATGTAATGGTCAGTTAGTATCACTGACTGCTAATTAAAAAACCATATGAGCAAGTTTGTCCCAGTATTCATATCTGCACCAAAAAACAAAACAAAAAACATGATGATTTCAACAAATTACAGTTCCATGTAAAAGTCTTGAGCCACCCCTCATTTATTTATATTTTGCTAGGAAAATGGAAAATAGGTACAGTGATTAAGGTAAAAACCAAGACAGAGCCTTCACTGTGTTTTACAGATGACTGTAGACATTCACTGCTGTAGCTCATTGACCTCCTCCATACATACTGATGATGATTTGAACCAAAACTTTCAAATTTGGATTCACCACTCCGTCAAACCCGTTGCCACAGATTTTCGGTCCAGTTCCTGTGCAATTTGGCATACCTCAGCCTTTTCTCCCTGTTTCCCTTCATTAACAATGACATCTGGACAGCTTCAGCTTCCACTGAGAACATTTCTGATGAGGTTTGGGCAAACTGTGGCTGGATCAACTGAAGGGTCAGATGCAGTTTGATGTGTCTGGCTTGAACAGAATGCATCTATGGTGTGAATTTTAACACCCTAGGTGAGATTGTTTCGGAGTTATCATGTTCAGATTTTCAGAAAACTTTACCTTCTGACCTTTACCTTCAGGTCAAGGTCAGCAAGATTCAAATTTGTCTGAGATTTTTAGTAGATGCATCTATGCTGTGAATTTAAACATTCTAGGTCACATCGTTCTCAAGTTATGGCTAATGTTAAAGTTTTTGTGGAACAGATGCTGCCGCTGCTGCCAAGTCTGTGACAATGGCTCGACTTTTTTCTTCAAAACAAATGAAGTCTAGCTCCTTGAACACAAAATGTAAAGAAATGAATATACAGATTTACCAGAAACTACCAGAGAGGAAATGCAATGGAGCCAAAATCCACAAATACATTTTTCCACAAATAAATCACTGGTCAGTTATCTTAATGAGGTAACTGTTTCACTTTAATTTAGCTAATATATCATCATTATAATCATACTTTGGAAATGTTTTTCTTACCTAATTGCAACTTTGGAAGAATTAAACTCATCCAAACCATGAATCTCCCTCTCTGGATTTAACTGTTTTCCATACGCAGCAGTGATGTATATGCACTGCCAGCGTGCATATGCTTCACATACGTAGGGTATGTGTGTTTCTGTGCTTTGATTTCGTACACTCAGAAAACGGTATGGGTATGCACGTGATGGTTGCTGTCTTGTCTACTTCACATGTATGCAATGAGTGTCTTTATGCACGTGTGTGTATTTGCATGTGTCACCGAAACCCCAAACCACTCACTAATTACACAGCGGATGGTGGCAGAGCCCTGACCTCCAAGCATGCATCATCTGTTACACAAATACTCATTTGAAGGGAACTGCTTTCAGACTGCATTGGTCTAGAGAACTGGTCAGTGCCAGGTTAAACCACTGCTGGATCAGGACATGGCCACTCCCTTGTTTTGGGCTCTCTTGTCTCAGAATGTATGCCTGTGAGTGAATGTGGAAGTGGGGGAAACTAAACAGAAAGCGCGTGTGTGCATGTGTGTGTTTCATGGTGTATGAAAAAAATGAAAGAGAAAAATGTGTACCTATTTGAAAATTGCAAGTCAAGGACTTTTTGCAGGGCTCACTAACAGAAGCCAGAGGATGTGCGTCTGCAGCAGACCACCTTGTACCACATGACATCATTCCACTGCCTCCTGACACTCCATACACATAGGCAGGGACACTCGCACGCGCTTCTCAATACACGTTATTTTTTCCGTATTCTCATGAAGTGCCAAATGAAGTGTGCTTGCCATGTGTGGAGCACATGTTGGTGATGCTGATCTGTCCCAGTGAAGAAGAGAACTTTAACACACTTGCTGAATAAGACTTGAGATATCAGATATCACGCTTCCATATTCAAAAACATGTTCACTACAAATCAGTAAACTGTACAATTTTTTTTAATATGGAGATTAAAAAACTGTGTATTCAACTAAAGTGAAATGGAGTGACAATGTTTGAACAGTTCAGTTAAAATGCAGTGACAGGCATTTGGCGCCTGAGTGGACCACAGTGGCCAGAAACAGAGTAAAGAGCAACAACTGAACAATAAACAACAGATGGCAGCTCGCACTTCCAAGAATAGCAAAGCAGTGTTTGTAGATGAAGGCCTTCAAACGGGCTGCTTACTGCAGTTCAGATCAGGGAATTTCAAAGTCTAGCAGTTTTCATCGTGAATCAGATTTAAAGGCACATCTCGAACATTAACCACAGTTGGTCGGCAATACCTGAGCCAACAGGGACAATCACATCCAAATCTATAAAAAAGAAACTATTAAGATAAGCAGAGCAGAACCAGACGCAATGCAAGTTCCTTGACTGAGGAACTATTTCGCACCAAACCCATGTGAAAATGAAAGGCATACTCAAGAGTAGCTACCAGCTGACCCAAGTTATGGTGTTTGTGGCCATGTAAATATTTAACATAACTGTAATTATCTACTTACCAAGGCTGGTGTTCAAGATAAAAGTGTTGTATTAGGCCCCCTGTATAAACTGTAGTTTATTCAGCTGATGGTCATGTAATATTATACACTGTTATAGAAAGAACAGGCTGTAATCTAGACATCTAACTTAAGTCTAATGTCTAGATTACAGCCTGTACTTGGGGGATGCTGGATGCTGGAACCTAGATCCCTGCTCACACTGTGCAATAATGACAATACAGGTCGCGTAGCCATCAGAAGGCTAACACAGAGAAGGCTAACACACATCCATCCATCCATCCATCCATCCATCCATCCATCCATCTTCTTCCACTTATCTAATTCAGGTTATGAGGGCTGGAGCCTATCCTAGCTATCATAGACCGAGAGGCAGGGTACACCCTGGATAATCTGTTGCAGGGCTAACACATAGAGACACATAAGGAAAAAAACTATTATACATGGTCTTTGAACAGTGTGAAAGGATACCAGGATGTTTTAAACCCAGACCTTTCTGTGAGTTTGTAGAAAGACAAATATCACTGCTGAATTTAACAGTAGGTCCTAGCAACCATAGTACATTAAATCAAACCAGCTATGATAAAAAAAAAGCTCTGATAATACACATGGCATTATTAGCTTCTGAGAATATTTTGGTAATTTCTCTTTCACCCATGCCTTCCTGCTCTAGCACTTCTCTGGCTCCAGCCATGAAACTCAAACCGCAAACTTTAAGGAGAAGCAGTGAAGAAATATTTGCCTATTATGGGTCATTAAGAACATAATTTTCTTCATAAAATGGTTTTCCTTATATTAATGATGGACTGCTGAGTGTATTCCTTCTCTGTTTCTGTCATCAGAGGCAGAGGGAAGGCATTAGAATTGGTTACAGGTGCTAACTGTGCCCTTCTTGCTGTGTTAAGGCGCAGTTACATTTTGGTCTTTATCACATCTCAGTTAAAAGCAGCAAGCTAAAACCTTGTACTGTAGCCACATTCCCAGTGGGCACTGCAGAGTCTGACAGCTCTCGCTCACTCTCACACACGTATATCGCTGCTATACACATGCATGCAATGCAGAGGCAAACAAAAATGGCATCGAGCCTCCGACGCCTTTGATTCATGCACGGTAGAGCAGCAGCAGCACGGCCTTAAGGTGAGAGAAACTCTCTTACCTCTGACTGGCCTCTTGGAAATACGGACATGCCTTTAATTTCAGGCCAAATACTAAAGTCACAGAGAGAGCTGCTGTAAGAAATAACTAGCCTTCATTCATAAACACCATCTGACGGTCAGCTTGTTGTCATTTGAGGGCAGCTATGACAATTAGCTCTTAATTATGGCTAGGCAGTTTGGCTTTGAATGGCAAGCATTCATTCATGGCTGTGACTGGCGTAGAGTTTAAAAAGTTGTTTAAAATTGAACCCAGTCCTGAGTAATGAGTTGATATGGGCTGTGAAATCTTGAGCAGACTGACGGGGGGGGGGATCTTGAATAAAAACTACTGAACATTGCATCCCTACCCAATTTCCAAGCTATTGGTTTAGTTAGGGCTGAATCCTAGCTATATTCTCACCTTAATATATCCAGCATATTCCAGAAACATCAGCACTAAACCACACAACAGAGCTGCTTTTGCATTTGTCTGACTGTAATTGCGGGCAGGTCGTGGTCATTTTTGCTCATATGCTGCTGGTCACAGTTCACAAAAGCAGACAGTCTGCACTGACCTGTAATCAGTGTGTCAGTTGTGAGATTTTGTGCGGGCAAATGCTTCTAGCTCGCCCTATAAATATAAAGTCAGGAATATGTCTGACTCATTAAGATTCTAGTCTGGGAGGTGGCATTGTCAGAGGGATTTCAGAAGGAGAAGACAGAGGGAGAGAAGAGATAAAGGAAGCAGTAAAGTAAAGGACATCTGGCAAATGAGGATATAGTGCCAAGTGGGACGACATACATTTCCATCCTGTACCCTAAAAAGCATTTAATATTCCACAGCATAAACATCGACCAGATCACACAAAGTCTTTGAGAGCTCAAGTTGAGTGGAGTGGCTTCCATCTCTGTGAAGCAGCACAGCCAAGGAAGCCTGGAATTGTTTTGAGAAGAGAATAACCCACATGAGTCCAGTTTCAGCTGGCCCTTCAACCCCTTTATTCAGACCAGGCCTGAAGGATCCTCTACTCTTATAAACAGGCAGGCACCGACTTGTCCAGCATAGTGTTTGATCAGGTAATGTGTACCTCTGCATTAATGCATGTTTGGTATAGATTTGCTGCAGCTGAGTCACTGGTGTGATATTAACTGTGTATATTTGCTCATTTATTATTTAATTTATTTTTGAAGTCCTTATATTTGAATGGATGCATTTTTTAATTTCTGAAAAGAAAGATTTCCCTTTCTATTGCACCACATTCATCTGACAGCTGTGGTATTTCTACATATACTATATACTGTCTAAAATACATCATGATACTACAACTGATTAAAAGCCTAAACCAAACGGAATAAAATTATAGCTCAACCTACACCTACAAATGTAACGCAGCTTACCACTGGGTGGCAAGTTAAAAAAAAAAGGATCAAACTCTTACGATAAAAAACAAAATAAAAATCAAAGTGCCCAAAACAGCATTTACTCAAATGGCTACTTGGGGTTGGCTCCAAAATACTAAAACTGAAACATCAAAATGAGACTTCACAAACCAATGGGTCATGATGGCTACATTCATACTTTTTAAATACGTATAAGAGGAAAAATTAGTAATAAATGAGTAATAAGTATACAATATTTATGTACGACTATAATAGATTAATTCTACTTTCGGATGCTTCCATTAGTTGTTGCTAATCATCTGATCATCTGACACCATCTTACCCTATCCCTTATTTCCTTTCATGTCCTCTTTCACTACAAACATGAACTTTCTCTGTGGTTTTCCTCCTTCATATTTAACATCCTTTTCCCAATATATCCACTATCTGACCTCTGCACATGCCCAGCCATCTCAGCCTTGCCTCTCAAATTTTGTCTGAGCTGTCCCTCTGATGTACTCATCCTGGTCACTTCCAATGAAAATCTTAACATCTTCAGCTCTGCCTCCTGTGTTTTGTTTTTTTTCCTGTGTCACCATCTCTAAACTATACATCATAGCAGGTCTCACTACCTCCCCTTTCACTCTTGCTGCTATCTTTCTATCACAAATTACCCCTGGCACTCCACTCACTCCACCTTGCCTCCACTTTCTTCTACACCTCTCTTGTGTACCCTCGATTGCTTTGGATGGGTGAACCCAGGTATTTGAACTGGCCCACGTTCACTACCTCTCCTCATTGCATCTTCACTGGTTTCCTCTCATTTCTCTTCTCTCTAGTGCATATCTCCACCTGTTCCCTACTCTCACCACAGATCACAGTGCTGTCAGCAAATGCCATAATCCACAAAAACTCCTGTCAGACCTCATGTGTTAACATGTCCATCACCACTGCAAACAAGAAGGGGCTCGGAGCCAATCCCTGATGTAATCCCACCCCCCCACCCCCACCTCAAACCTATCTGTCACTCATACCACACACCTCACCACTGTCTGCAGGCCCCTCACACACTTCTCTGCCATGCCCAACTTCCTCATGCAGTACCACAGTTCCTCCCTTGAAACCATGCTGCTTCTTCTTCTTAAACTAGCTTGAACAACCGTTTCACATAGCTTCATGGTATGGCTCATCAACTTTATCCCACTGTAGTTACTGCCGCTCTGCACGTGACCTTTGTTCATGTTACAGCATCCTCTCGCTCTCCAGCTCTCCAAAATCACATTAAATAATGTGGTTAAAAAGTCCACTGCTCTCTCTCTGTATCACCATACCATTTTCTTTCGACTCTTCATCCTATTCATAGCTGCTCTCACTTCCTCCTTGCTAGTCCTCTGCACTTCCTGGTTCACTAACTTTCCTCCATCCGTCCTCCTCTCTCTCATTTTCTCCATTCAGCAGCTCCTCAAAGTACTCCTTCCATCTTTTCAGCACACTCTCTTAACTCATTAGTGCATTTCCATCTCTGTCCTTAATCATCCAGACCTGCTGCCCATCTTTCCCAGCTCTCTCAGTCTAGCCAGTTGATACAAATCATTTCCCCCTTCCTCAGTGTCCAGCCTCGCATACACCTCATTACAGGCCTTATCCTTTGCCACCTCTCTCTTTGCCATAGGCCTAGACTTCCAGTATGCCTGTCTATTTTACATGTATGAGATAAAAGAGCAAAAGTTGACCTGCATGTTTTCAGTAATAGATGTTTTTGTTTAACTACACTTACAAGAGCACACAAGTACTACAACTCAGAACCCATATTGCTGTGTAACTCCAGTGTAACACCAAAAATAAAGCAAATGCACTTGCTCCTGCATTTCCCTTTTTGTCCAAAATGTTTTGTATGTTTACCACTCACTAAAGTGCATTGGGCTCCCATCTGCGAGTGCTGGCTCCAGCTAAGCCTGGCCTTGAAGATCAAGCCTCTCTTTAATTTGGCAATGTGGGCTGAGCTACACTAGCTGGTGGTCAGTGGTTTGCTTCAGCCCTTCCGAAACACCTCATTAGAATTGAATGGCTAATTATAGACAGGATGACAGTAAGCTCCATACTGGATGTACAACAACCTGTTATGAAACACACAAGTAAGAGACAGAAAAGTTTTGAGGGTCGTCTTCACAGTCGAGCAAATTGGCTCAAACACGCTCGCATAATTATGTTTTCTAATTTTGTACTCAGAACCCAGACACAAATATACGGATGTGTGTTCATGAAATTGTGAACTTGATAGCACTTATTGTCTGCAGACACACACTGACACGTTAAAAGAAAGAGAGAGAGAACATGCATAAATAGTAACACATGTAGATGAATGGGCAAGTGACTGAAAAGAGGATACAAGAGAGCTTAGAGAGGCTGGTTTTTGAAATTGTGTGGTTGAGGATGTAATGGAATTGCATGTAGTGATTAGGGACTAATGTTCCAGCTGGCAAGACTGTACGGCCAGTATACCCAGTGGCACATTTGTTTGTGTCACACATGTCTATTGCAATGTGCACTACAACGCAGAAGTTGCATCTGTCTGCTGTCCAGGAAAGAATTTACATGGAAGGATTTTGCAATAACTTCCAGCAGGAGAGGGGTGAGGGGAGCTTAGAGTGATACATAACATTAAGATGGAGACCAGAAATGTAAGAAAGTGGAAAAAGCAAGGCAGGATTAGAAAAACAAAAAGTGGAAGAGAGTGTTGCAATTCTTTTGGTGAAAATTTATGCAAAATAATTTTTAACAGAGCAACGGATGAATTCAAAGGAACGGTAGGTCCAACTGGCACAGATTCAGTACAGTCTAAACCAGACGGCAGAAGGGTGGTGGTGGGCCAAGAGACAGGCAAGTTGTTCTGGACAGGTCAGTGGAAATGCTACACAACCAGGATCTGTGCCAATGAACCAGACAGGAGAAGTGATGGCTTTTCAAGCAATGTTCCAAGACAGTAAGTGTAAGAAATGGCAAGAGGTAACAGTAAATTATGAAGGGTAATCCATTTAACTTCACACTGAATATATCAGAGGTCCTGATATATGTTAAGGTGAGAGCGGATTCTAGTGTTTTTGCGGTGAGTTGCATTCCTAAACCTGCCAGGAAGGTTTGAAAAAGTGAATACTGTAAAAAGTTTTACATTTCAGCCCATCACATTTTCTTTCAAACATACACACACACACACTAGTCAGATACAAAACAACACTCGCTAACCTCATAATTAACACCACTAACCACGCCTGCTGATTTCTCTGAAGAACCAATCCCGTGTGAAGAACAGGGACTCAACCTCAGTCTGGACTGGACAGGAAAAAGAACAACTTCTTGGAAGCTACGTGTTTTTGGATAAAGACTTTGTTAACTCTGAATTGCTTCCACTCAAGATGTCTCTTTAGAACATCTGGAAAATGTGGTTTCCCCAGCTGAGCACAACATTTGTACAGGGTTACGTTTGCATCTTGGAACTGCACTACTACAGTACATCTCAGTTTTAGTACTTGAAAGATCTGTTGTTTGGAAGTTAAACATGACAGAAATGATAAAAATATTGACTCCCATAACTCCCAGATTTTAGGCTTGTGTGATGAGAAGTTAGGGAGACCGGGAGAAGTGCTGCAGGACAGAGGCGTTTCAGAGGAGGACACATTCTGAGACAGAGGTGTTAGAATTGGCAGAGGTGAGGTTTGCTTTTCACTGGGGACAACCACATTCCATATTTATAATGTTTTTCAGGCCATCATCCAAGAGTCAATCTGTCTTTCAAATGCTCTAAATAATTTTTTATTATTACTTTAGGATGATAACTGTACACTTTATTGCATTTATTCCATCTGTTGCAAGCAGGAACAGGATGTGTCACTGCAGACAACAGAAGGATAACAGTAATAGTAGTAGTAGGTCATGCATTAAAAAGAAAAAAGGCCTGAAAGTATCTAAGTATCCAATTACATAACCATTAAAAAGTGAGATTATACAACACTGACACCAGAACACACACTTTTCACAGTTTCACATCGAGCTACGTCAGTGGTAACATACTGTGCTGTATAATAATAACTTTCCAGACAACCCGTGTCAAAGTCAGTGCTTGTGGTTATGCCTGAGCCTACCTGTCTATTTCTGTCTTATGTCTAAGCTACAAAGTTATAATTTTCTGAGTGACAAGCCAAAATATAGACCTGTTGCCTCAAGCTTTGATCGGGTGGGGAGTGGGAGTTGTTACTAGAAGTCTTTTGCTTGGTCATATTGAACACAGGGGGAAGCTGCTGTGCAGAGAAGTGGAATGAAACCGATAAAGTCGATACTTGTACCATGTGCACGCTCTTATTCCACTGCTCTTATTCCACTGCTCTGGAATGCAACTGTAATTTAGCATCTTAATCAAAAAATAATGAGATTGAGCTTTATTGTTTTTCAGCTTTTCTGTAAACAGTAAATTTGAAAATGAATGGATAACAACAATAACTATACTTCAGCATTAAAAATAGTTTTTGATTAAAAAGCTTGCGCATACTGCATATAACATAAAAAATTATTTCGGTAATGACCAATGCTGTTAATATAGGGTCACTGTGGCATAAACCTTATACTGGGTGGTGGTCTAATAAATGTGTTAAGCACTGTGTGTATGCACAAGTAACTGTATTTAAAACCATATCAGCTTTAGAGGTCCGTCAGGCTTTTAGGGTAGATGAAAGCCCTCCCATAATCTTAAAAGCTAGAGGCTACAGAAAAGGCTAAATTGCAGCTGCCCGCTTCATTTGAAATGACACAGGTGGAACAATGAGTAAATAGAAGCAAAACTGCATAGAACATTGGTAAAATGCAGTTTAATTTTTCAGTTGGTTCAAACCTAAACCCTTTTTAATCTACAGTGATGTGGTCTATTGTCATTATAGAAGTATTAATAAGTGTAGCTTTAAAGTATCAAAGATTCTCAAAGATGACTTTTGAACATCACCTGATTCTAGAAAACATAAAAATTAATTCAACTCAGCTGAATCTACAAAGGGACGCAGGCTTCATAAAACTTGTAATGCATTTTCCCAAAAGTGCATGTAGTGGTTTGAACAACATGGGCTGGGCACTCCCACTCTATCTGCCCTGCTGTATATTTAAGTCTGCTATTTTAAACCACTTTATACTTTTTCACTTCCATTAAATGAGGGGTGGGGGGCAGACCGGGTTGTGGTAAGTTCACTCACAGTAACGTTAGGCAGACTTCCTTGATCAAGGTATCTTGCTGACCACCAGACGTTTCTCTTTAACAAGTCCCATAACGACAGTCTACATGGCTTCTGGTAATGTGCTTGGCACTGAATCCAGTCGCTTGATAAAATTGGAAAATAATTGCTTGACTTCAGTGACCTCATGGACCTGCTGTTTGATGGGAAATGTATGTGACCAGCTGGCAGAAACAAGCCCTCAACATTTCAGATGATCTGTGGCAATAAACTGGGGAATGTGGGGTTATTTACCACTCGCCAAAGTAAACAAAGACTTCCCAAATAGGCTAACAACACCCGGACACAGAGATACAATGAAAGGCGAAGCTATAAAAAAAAAATTCTCATGTAGCAGGGTGCAATTATTGTGTTTCTATTTTTGACATGAAAGGACTTGGATTCAGATTAAAGGTTTCTTCTTTCTGAATGAACAGGGAAGAGCTGATTAAAAGCAGGGTGTTCAGTTTGTACGCTGTAAGCAGACACTTAATTTTCTTACAGGAGTTCTATTTATTCTGGCAGTGATGTTTTAAATTGTGGGATATGCTGTATGTAGTCACCTTTTTTCAAAAGCATCAGCCTGCGTACCACCCAGTGGCTTCGGGCCCTGAGCCACCCACCCATTCACATACCACCACAGGCACTGACATAAAAGTCAACTCAACCAGTCATCATCAGTGACTTGGCAACACCTTAAAATAAGACAATAAAGCTCTTATGAGCTGATGTATTCTTGACTACATAGCATACAAACAAGTGAAACAAACAGTCCATTTTATGCCTACGGGGTATTTTCACATCATAAACTTAATAAACTTGAAGCTACCACTGGGAACCACTTTGCTTAGCTTGCCAGTTGGACTGTAAGGGAGAGACATCTAGCTAGGCTCCTTATCTGACAATGAATCCACCTACTAGCACCACTACATATCAATAACTAACAAGTTCAAACTAAAAGCTATTTTCTGCTGCTCCCTCATTCACAAGTGGGTAGCTCCACATGTTTTGATTTGGCACCAGATGCCCTTCCTGATGCCACCCCAAAGGGATTTCTGCCTCCTGCTGAGATCAAACAGAGGATCTTTCGCTTGTTAGGCATAAACCACCACACTACGGAGCCACCAATTAACGAGTTATAACTAATTTACAAAAAAATAGCTTCCTTTTTTTTAAAGAAAAGTTTGACTTTATGTTGGGATTGTTTTGTCAATTAGTTTTAGCGTTTGTCAGTTAGCTTAACGTAGGACGGTATAAAGCTACTTGAAGCACGTGACCATTAACAGTGCTGTGATCATTTATACTTGGTGCTAAGCAAAACAGAAGAGAAGAAGTAATGTAGAGAAAGTATGCTATGCCATTCCAACATAAATGAGATGGTGTTGCAGCAGTTCAGGGAGAAGGGAATTTTCCTTTGAGCAACACAAATTCAGTTCAATTTTATTTATATAGAACCAATTCAAAACAAACAGTCGCCTCAAGGTACTTTATATTGTAAGGTAAAGACCCTACAATAATTACAGAGAAAACCCATCAAAACGACCCCCTATAAGCAAACACTTGGTAACAGTGGGAAGGAAAAACTCCCTTTTAACAGGAAGAAACCTCTGGCAGAACCAGGCTCAGGAAGGGGCAGTCATCTGCTGTGACGGGTGGGGCTGAGGAGAGAGACAGGACAAAAAATTAAGGTGGTCAATTTGTCCTTTCCATGAGCGAGGCTTCAGTGTAGGCTAGCTAAACCCACGAGACCCTCCAGCTATTTTGTTTAACATGTGAGTCAGAGGTGCTGTCCACACCAGGCTACCAAAGTTTTGGATGTGCATGACAAACACCAATGACAGGCCTAACAGTGTCATTTTGGTGCACACTGCTGTGGGAAATGATGACAAATGTGTGTGTGTGTGTGTGTGTGCCAACACATTGATAGCCCAGTAATCGGACAACACAGTTTTCAAACCATGAGGAAAATTTGGGGTTAAAGTTAGGAAAAAAATGTACAAATTTTGGAGAGTTTTACTCTACATGTAGAAAACGTTTAAACGCAACTGCACAATATCAACTCGAGTTACTGAAATGTTATTGAAAACAAAATTACCGTGTGTTTAACTGAGCATATACCAGCTAGAACAAATTCAATTTTTGCTCCAGTCATATGTAAAAAGCAGAAGCAGTGTACATTCAGTAGCACAGCGCACAATCCCAGTCACAAACCGTTGCCCACAAATTTATCTGGGATTTCTCTTTGGTTATAACCATCATTGCTCAGCAAGCCTTGAACAGCAGTTGCAGTTTAACAGCACTGGGTGCATTTGTAATGTTCCTTCCATCTGCTCTCTTTTCATGTGGCGAAAACAAATGCACTAATGAAAGATAATTACCCTGTGTTGTTTTAGTGTTTGCTCGTCTCTCTGGAGAGAGGAGAGAGAGAGAGAGAGAGAGAGAGAGAGAGAGAAAGAAAAAAAAGAGCAGCCACTCAAGCATGGAGCTGCTAATTGGCAATGCTAATTGCTTCTATTATGTAATGACGGGGTCAACACAAATCTATTTTTCAAATGATTTCACATCGTAATAATCCAGAAAATAATGAACGCACACCAAAACAAAGATAACAGATTATCATCACCATATGCCTAACTAAGTATTTGTAACAATCATTAAAAAAAAATAACCTAATGACTGCATGTCTTCGTCATGAACACCCCTAATTTGAAGCACTGAAGCTTTTCTCCTTTGGCTTCCGTTCAGTAAAAAAAAAAAAGATTATTATCCGTTTAGTGACCCTTAAACCATCTTACAATCTGGCATGCATGTTGCAAAGCAGGTAAATAAACAGAATGTGGCTCACCTCTACTCAGCAGGGAAGACTGCTTGTTTTACCAATCCTAGGAAAATTATGGGCCATCTGATTGTTTTGGCATTTAGGCTGGATCTGACGCCAGTTACAGGTTGTTTTGGGGTCTGGTGGAGGTAATGTGTGTTTTTTCTTGACACTAATATACTGTAGGTGGAGGCAATGCAGAGTAAGCAGACCAAGCCCCCATGTCCTAACGAGCCTTGTCAGCTGGAGGTGTTGGGTGGATGCAAAATATTAGTCTGAACATGAGATTATTTTGAGTCTTTGACATTAAAAAATAAATGCATGTCTTTGCTTTGGTTTGTAACCTCTGCTCAACTACTGCACGAGTCTCAGTAACAAAAATGAAAAGGTGTGAAGTAAAGAATTAAATAGGCAGTTAAAGAACCTTTCCACATCACCAACTTCACTTAGGCTCAAACTGCACATCTGGCAGCCCTGTTAGGCAGCTAAAAATGCTGACTGACAGCTTGACCAGCAATGGCCTGATTTTCATTCTGTGTGACACTTGGCACAGTGCAGTGAAGCCTGGAGACTGTCACTTTGGGCAAAGAGTCACTGGGAATAAATCGGCCATTTTAAAGCACAAAATATGATCAATTTAAAATAAGACCTTGTTTTTAATATTCTATAATAGGAAATGGGCGTACTAGTGTGACTAGAGTGGTGAGTTTGCTCCAAAATTCACACTTACATGGTTGGCTCATTCAAAAGAAGCTTTTAAATATGAGTAGTTTTACTGGTCAGCTTCATCAGCATAGTATATGTGCCTGTGTGTAAACATACATGTGTACAGGTATCCAACTGTGACCAACTATTTAAATTCAAGCAGCAGATGAGAGTTGAAGTTGGAGGTTTGTAAAGGGCTCTGTTGCAAAAAGCAGAGCAAATACAGAGAAAGTGAATAAACACAAATCTTTGCTCAAGATTTATTTATTTTTATTTATTGTGATTATATGCTTATGTTTATTCTGATGTGAACTAAAGAAATGATGAGGATTTAAATGCATCCGATTCTTGAACCCCAGAACGTCAGTGATGTAGGAGCTCATCCGGCTCAGTTCACAGGGTACTGTAATGTGTGAAGCACAGAAAGACAAGTTGCTAAAAACAGCTCAAAAACCTCGCCAAGATATGCAAAGATGTGACATGAATATGAAAGTTCACTATTATATCCGCATTTCTCTTAAAACACAAAAGTATCTGCATTGAATAAAATGTTTACCTTCCACATATACCAGGATGGCATCTTATCTCCCATAGTATTGTTACAGTTTTGGCACCAATAGTAGTTATAGGAATATTCTACATTTTGTAAACACTAATTTCTAAATATTTTTGCATATTTATGCACAAGATATTGATGAGAATTTTTTAGAATTGTAAACTTATTTGCACATTAGGCTTACTTATAACAGTGACTCCATTAGTGAACTCACACCCTAAACCCAATCATTTTTATAAACCATTAAGAATTAATGCATTAGAAAACTAAATTGAAGCACAATAACATCAACAAACTGTTCCTTATTTTCCATACGAAAACCTAATGAATTGAGCTTAATTTAACTCTGCTTATGGCTCTCTTGCAGTACCTTTATGCCCCACACTAGTGTGGTACACCACACAGTTTAGGAACCACTGCATTACTGGTTTCATCACTGTTAAGGTATGTAAAACACAGTGATATACTAATTTTGTATTATTCATGTGTTTGAGTCTATAACAGTACTGTTTGTGTACGTCTAACAGCAGGAAAACTTTCCCTCTCTCTCTGCAGCAATCCCCCCCCCACCCCACCCCACAATTTATTATATACATATAAAGTTTATTTGTGTCACTACATCTACTAAGCGCTCACCAGCCAAACTCAACTTTATTTGAATTGACTTAAAAAGTTTGCTCTGAACCACTTCCTGGCCAGCAAAGGTGTAAATATGACACAAACTGAAGGGAAGGCAAGAGATCCTAAAGCTTCTTCTGTGTCCGCACATACTTGTCTAATCCCTAATACCGCCCCAGAGTCTCCAACTCAGACACTTTACTGGCCCGTTTCTGAAAAAGTTACATTTGCGTGTGTGAGTTTTAAAAGGTTAAAGAGTTCCTTTGAGAAGCAGAGCAAAGTTTGGTGAAAGACTGACAGCCACACCGAGTTCAGCATTTATGATTCACGGTAATAAGGCTAAGGACTATAACAACACTCAGAAAGTCCTGCATACTTAGATGTGCTTAAAAGACCATTATATCAAAAAAAAAAAAAAAAAAAAAATATATATATATATATATATATATATATATATATATATATATATATATATATATATATATATATATATATATATATATATATAAAGGAGTAAGTGCACCATGTATTCATTAAGTGCACAATTGAAAAGAAGATGGTGCGTCGCACTGTTTTGCTCTCGCAGCTCCAAGGACTTACAAACCTGGCATGCAATATGAGGAATGCTTATTTTCCAGTCTGGGAAACTTTATTGTAACTTTGCATTCATATACAGAGACACACATATCTTTGCCACACAGACATGCCCATACAGTCTGTGGGCATGTCACTCAAGAAGAGACTTTTTTTGGCAAAGTAGCTGGGTCAGCATACAGTTTATGAGCAAAGGAGGGAAAGACAGGTCAGTGAGTAAATGCACAGTGGTGAGCAGGCTGTAAATCCAGCAGGTCTTAAGGTCTGCATGCCAGTTTAGTTACTGCAACTATACAGCATGTTGAGTGACATCCTCCAACGCTGACCTCCCCACCGTGCCAAACAAAACAAGGGCTGTTCCCTACAGGCAACATCTGACTGAGAGCAACCCACACACCTAACACACAATCACACTAAATCACCCAGCCAACCTCCACGCGCACGCCCACACTCGCCTATCTCAACAGGATTGCTCACCTTCATCTTGGCACAGCACAGGCAAGAGTAACACAACTCAGGTCACACAAGCTTTTAATGAGGTACAGCAACTGACATAAAGTACCCCTTCATGAGAGCAAGAAGTAGAAAAGGTGGTGCATTAGCTTAGCTATTATAATTAGAGTAATCTATTACATCCATTACTTTATTCACTAGAAGGAGGCTTTTATTTTAAAGGACTGTTAAAAGTGAATATCCTGTCTTTTTCTCATAATTCTAGTTCGTGATTTAAGTAGTCCCCCTTATACAATTTTTTTGGAGTTGGCATCTAGGTCTCAGCTAACTCTGTAACACAGAGACACAACAAAAGCACGAGTGAAGACTGTGTGAGGCAGTTTACAGGGGTGAATGTGACAAAGAAAGAGACTGGGGAAACAATGTTCTTTGTGAAAATGACTTTCCTGTGAACTTATGTTCAAAGTAACGACGCAGGACCCAATCACAGGAGTATTCTGCATCGTCCCTCCTTTATCCTAGATTTCTTCCCTCCATGGTCTCTCCCTCAAGACCACAGCTTTCTACAGAATGAACACAATGAGCAGACCACATCTCAAGCTCCTTCATATCTCCCCAACCAGCACCCCAGCTTGTCACAAACCTGCTTACTAAGACTCCCTTACCTTCATATTAGTAATGTCACTGTGCAACAACTTTCAGCTACAAAGTCTTTTCTCTCTGCCTCAGCATCATAATCAATGCAGACAATTACTCATCCACAGCCCAGTTGAGGTGCTACACTGTGGCACTGTTACCTAAAAATAACCCCTCCTGGACCCCATTCACTACAGAGGAGTCACTGTTTGACAAGGCTCAGGTCCACAGGGTCTCTGTGCAGAGCTGTCGTGAAGATCAATAATGCAAGTGGGAGCAGAGACTAGATCTTCTAATAGAGGGATTCTTCATCCTGGTCCACAAGGCTGAGCATTATTGGCTTATAGGACACAAATAATACATTCCACTCTGTCTAATGGTGTTTTGAAGTAATGTGTTTGCATGCTTGTCTGTGGTAACAGCACATCCATCTGCTCCATCATCAGCCTAGGCTTATGTGTCTGTGTTTGTTCAGGTTAGAGCACTTCTCAGAAGCAGCACTGCAGCAAGGGGGCTATCTCACTGTGCGTACATTAGCTCTGTGCAGTGGCTTTTAAATAAAATGAAGTGTATCAACTGCTGTGATTTCCAAAGTGTGTGTATGTCTACAGGAGAACAATCTGACCCAGGGGATTAGTAGCTGATCCGGTGAGAGACTCTCATTGTGTTCCAGATGTTTATCACGTGATAAAGGTTTTGAGCTCTCTGTGAGAAATAGGTAGGAACACAATCTCCTTTGAAGACACGGGCCATGTTGTAGCCTGGTGTCAGACATGCTGCTGAGAAAATCACCTTTGCATCTGATTTGGTTTAGGGCATCAAAGAGGATGAAGTCACAAGATCAGACTTGTACAGACAGACACTCACTGCCTTTAGACTCCTGACAGATCGTATCCTGAAGGCTCACACTCAGGCATATGTCTGTGGCAGATGTAGCCACAAATGGGCTCTTTTTCACATACTGTAAACGTTATTCGCTTTACTCTTGTTATCACCCTGTGCACTACAATGACAGATATATAGCGGCGCCAAATCGCATTAAAAAATAAATCAATATTAGCCCTACGACAGCCCTGTCCAGAGTGTACCTTGCCTTCCGCCCTATGTCAGCTGGGAGAGGCTCCAGCCCGCCCCGAATTGGATAGGCGGAAGAAAATGGATGGATGGAATCAATATTAAAAATTTAAAAAAAGAAAAATCCCTCCAGGCCACAATATTTTAAACTGGAAATTTGCCTGATATCAAAACATCTGGCAAGAGTTGCGCTTACTTTTTTATTGCAACAATCACAGATACACGCCAAGGCTTCAAATACCCGCATAAATCCAGCCTATTACCTCTCGTTCAACTGGTGCCAGCCGTGCGTAATCAGCGCTGCGTGGCTGGAGCTGGAGCGCACCAGCTGGCTGTACAAGAAGAGGCGTCAGTATCACTTCCAACAGTTGGTAAGTTCTAGTTACCATAACACCTCTCAATCATGCTCTGACAAGTCATAGCGGCGTGAAAGGGGAGTTAAATGCCTCAGGTTTTGGTCTGAGAATACAGAATTTTAAAAATGGGGGAAACTTTGCAGATTCATAGGATGGTATTTAAAAATACACCGCTGCGAACATGTTATGGTTAGTGTCTTCATCCTTATTAAAATGCTTTGTATTTGTTTTCAGTTTATAACATAAACTGTACCTAAGTAGTTTAACGCTTATAAATAATACGAGAGAAAATCAGTTTGATCGATCTGGGATGAATGGGGTTGAGAAGACGGTGTGGCCTCCGGTGGATTTCATGAAAGTGACCCTTTCCATGTAGGATAAGGTCCTACAGAAAAAGATGTACAGACGTGGAAAGCAATGTCTAATTATCACTTTGATGACCACCTTCAAGGCAGGAGGGAGAAAGCGAGAAAAGGAAAAGTTCTTACCGAGATACTGTCTGATGTCTATCAGGATTTTAGGAGGTCCTCCGTTCAGCTGGTAAAAAGGGAGCCGAAACAGAAGAGAAACAGCGTAGCCATGCAGAACCCATAACCTCGGAGGGAAAATCGCAACGGTAAAAGAGAGAGTAAACTGTACTTTCTGCTGTTTCGCTCTCTGATGTGGTTGGGAGTCTGGCTATGGCTGTGAGGGGTACTGCTGCTGAAATTCTTCATCCTCTTCTCCTCACAAAGCTCTGCGGAAAGTCACCCATCCGCCTGTGGAAAGTGAGACTTGTCGCTTTGAGATCATTTGAGGCTGACGAACAGTTAATTTGGAGACGCGCTGGCACTCAGATCTTCTCCGGTGCTCGAACCACGGGGCTTTTTTTTTTGTGTGTGTGTGTGCATACAACGTCTCGCTTCTGCTCGTTTATGATCGCTGGATGACTGCTCCTTCCTTCCGTCCTCCCAGCCGAGTTAAGGGTCCATCCTTCTGCTCCGAATCTGGGTGTCAGATTACTCAACGTGGAAAGCAGAAAAACTTCCACTTCATAGATGATTCGGTTTGGATTGCAGTGCGTAAAACAGTGTCACCTAGAGGCCAGGGAGCGGACCCTTCTATGATGGCGAGCTTCGTGGAAACGATTTAATTATCGCGCAACAGTTTTATTTATCTGTTTTTTAACCAAAGTTGTGTAATTTTGAGTTTACAGATAATTTTGAGATATGAAAATATGAAAAAATTATCTTATAAAGTGGCTGTTACTCAGAAAAATGATAAGGAAGTATTTGTCTGATTAACGTTAAAAGGAAGGAGCTGAGATAAGTTTATCTGCTTACCCCTCATGTGTGTGCAAGTCTTAACTTTCTTTTTCCCCTCAGGCCATTTGTTACAAGCTTTGCTCTCCACAGCATAGCCAGAGCCCATCAGACTACACCTGTACTTAGGCAGTCATTCAAAGCAGTAACTACTTCCCTGACAGCAACAGCAGTCAATGTAGCTACAGTGGCTGTGAAAACGATTGGACTCTAAAGGGCCAAGATACAAAGAGGAAACAGAAAAAAATTCTTGTTGAGCGCATTGAGTCCTGCTCTCCCTGGGTAAATGAACAGCATATTGCAAGCTAGGCATAATAACAATGAATTTATTCTGTGCTGCATGGCCAAATCTGCCATGCAGCACTGAAGTTTATTTTATGGTACTACAGCATGGAAAGCACTAAGGACACCACAGTAAACCAGGCAGAATCCAATCAGACATGGGTCCAAAAGTTTTCTGCGTTTGATGTTTGTCAAGTCCCGTGCACCAAGAGGAAGCTCACACTCTGCAAAGGCCACTACAAGTGTTTCAGATGTGGTTATTCTAGATGTGCCACACGGCCCTTCAGCTGTCCTAAATCTAAAAGACGAGCACAAAGACATGTTGTTTCTTTGTGTTGGTCGGTAATATCTTGGGAGTACAGTTCAACTGAAGTTTCAATGTGTTTGCTCTTTCACACAGATGCACAAAACAGTGTATCTGCCCACCTGTGGCTCCCAAAGGTTTTGTGTGCATTAGACAAATCAAGGTCAATTGTCGTATCATATTTTATTACAATGTATCACTGCACTTAGAGGAATCTGCGGGAACAGGACACTTCTCAGTCTCATAGGACTAAATCTGAGAGAGGTACTTATGGAGTCCACAGTGATCCAGTTACACCCATTGGCCACTTCATTAAGTAAACCTTGCTTTTACTGGGTTAGACCCTCTTTTGCCTTCAGAGCTGCCTTAATTCTTTATGGCATAGATTCAGCTGGAAACATTCAGAGTTTGGCCCATACTGACATGATAGCATCACACAGCTGCTGCAGATATGTCAGCTGCTCATCCATGATGTGAATCTCCCATTCCACCACATCCCAAAGGTGCTCTATTGGATTGAGATCTGGTGACTGTGGAGGCCATTTGAGCACAGTGGTCTCACTGTCATGTTCAAGGCACCAGTTTGAGATGATTTGAGCTTCGTGACATGGCACTTTACCCTGCTGGAAACAGCCATCAGAAGCTGGGTACTGTACACTATGGTCATAAAGGAAGAAACATGGACAGTAAAAATATTCAAGTGGGCTGTGGATTTTAAAAACAATTCTTAAATGATGCTGATAAAAGGTGGGATGGAGCCATGCTTTCATGTTTGCTTTAAAGTCTTCCTGTAGCATCCAAAAGTTGCAGCAGAATTCAAAACTCATCAGATCTGCCAAGTTTTGGTGAACCTCTCAATTGTGGGCACTCGGTGTGGTCTTCTGCTGTTCCCCATCTACTTTGCGGTTTGACGTGTGTGTTCAGAGATGGTTTCCTGCATACCTTGGTTGTACCAAGTGGTTATTTGAGTTACTGTTGTCTTCCTATCAGTTGTAGCCATTCTCCTCTGAAATCTCTTCCCCATACTGATGCTCAATTTAAACTTCAGCAATCTTGAGCATGTATACATGCCTAAATTTATTGAGTTGCTACTATGTGAATGCCTGATTAGATATTTGTATTAATGAGCGCTTGGACAAGTGTACCTAATAAAGTGACCAGTGAGTGTATATCAAGGCCCACTGGTATCAAGGGATCAGACTTTGAGGAGTCTCATTGTAGGTAAAAGAGCCAAAACAGACCAGGTTCACTAACCTTTTCTTCCTGAAATATTTCATTTTGAATGAGCAGTTGTTGTTGGGGAGGCACGGAGCACCGTTGAACTGTTGCTACATTTTTGAAGGTTTTTCTGCAGTTATCACATATTTTTGATCTTATCCATCTCGAAGGAAATGCTTGTTCAGTTGTCTGTTTGCACCCTGAAGAAAGCCAGATATGAGCTGAGATAAAAACCCATGCAAATAAAATCGACTTCCAAATGACTCCTGCAGTCATTTGGGGAAAAAAATACACTCAAACTGGGGTTCATATTCTGGTCTTTACCCATTTGTGACTCCTCAACATGAATAAGAGTAGAAACCTCACTGTGCTTTCACTGACAACAGCTGCATTGCAACAAAGGCTAGACAGCCTGCAGAACAAATTTGCTTTGGATCTCGTCTTGGTCACGAGCTGATGTGTGTATAGTTTAAGAAATGAGGCATTATGAGCCAGACAAGAGGCAATGTTTCTAAGCCCCCCCCTTTTTTAACAGTTATGCCAACTGAACCTTTGACAGTGTAAGTAACCACAAGTTTATTCAGATCTGCCAATTCCAAACATAAATGATCTCTTGTCTCTTGACTGTGCCACGGACAATTAAAAAGTCCTCTAAAAAATGTCCAAATGTGCAGTGTCACAGTGTAGTAGACTGGCCAAAAGTCAATAAGCCATGCACATAAGCTTTCCACTACTGTGCGTTTGTGCATTTGTGGATGCAGCTGCATAGTGACAATCAGCAGGCCACAGTCATTGCAAGAAACAGTTTATTATATTTCAGAATGACAAGTAGTTATGGACATTACTTTTGTTGTTTCAATACACAGGCAAATCTGTATGGACAATCATTAGGTAGATGAAAACCAAATAAAATTATTTGTACACATATCTTACAATACATACTGTTGCTCCTTACTGGCTAAAGCAAAATGCATTACGCAGGAAGGTATTGCTATTTATATAATACAGCTAATTACAAGATGACATGAAAAAAAAGAGCAAAAATAAGTTATTTAAATATTAATTACATATACAGAATGTGCAACTTCTGCTAAGCATTTCATATATGTAATTAAGAATATAGGCTGCAAAACAAACTGGAAGTGAGTAATTGGAACTCAGTTGAATTAAACTTGGCATTGGGAACTCAATATTACATTAAAATACCAGCATAACCCTTTGAAACTCTTTACAATACCTGACAAAAAATGTCCATTAATGGACTTGTGAACAAAATGTAGCCAATTCTGCCTATAAAACAGTTAGATTTACCATCTAAAGTGCATTTACAGTGTCAGTATTTTCAATCTTTACAAAACACTTTTTTGGGTCTTCTACTAATGACCCTTCATCCTCACTAAACCCAAGAGCACCACTTTGATTGAGAGGGGAAAAAAAAGGCATCGTATATCTAACTATCCACCTGTCGATCTATCAAGTGCCCACTGCGAAACACAACCTTGAAATATGGGAGTAACCGCTGTTCAGAATTTCAGATAAATGACATGAAATCCATGGAGTAAGTTGTCAGCTTGATTCTGGCTTCAAAAGTTAGATTTTATTTTGGGGGGGGGGCATAAGGAATATTTGTTTGCTCAGTTTCATTTAGTAAGCAAATGAGAGAGTAATGCGATTCTGGTTCTATTTAGTTCCATTTTTGGCCACAAGATATTTTTTTTTTTTTTTTATATACCCCCAGGCCAACCTCGCTCTGTGTTTCCCTGAATTTAAAACTTGTTTTTCTGAATGTGGAGGTCAGCTTTTCACCTGATGTGACAGCTGGCATCTACCATTGAACAATTCAGACTGGCATTTTGAAATAAGGAAAATTCATCCCAAAGAGCTTATTATTCTGCTATAATTTAAATTCCTCAACACTGCAATCAGTGTCAACAGTCCAATCAATTCCAGCCCAGGTTCAGCATGCAATGGGCATGCCTGTGGGTTTGTGGTATTAGCCTGGCTTTGCTGGAATGAAGACTTCAATCACTTAGGAACATGTTCCGGGCTCCACATCCTTGTATACCACTGAAATTATCTGGCTGAGAATGTACATATTTGGGGGGGGGTCTCTGTGCCAATAAACTGTCAGGCACACTCAGAACAAAACATCTTACACTGTTACCACAGTTCAGTCTCAGTCAGTCATTTTTGTAGCTCCTCAATCATAATGCTAAGGCAACTTAAAAGGTCCTTTTACACACCAAGGAATGTATTATTTCAGTGAACGGTGATTGTAAATTTTACAGCAAAACAGAGCTTTCTTTAAGACTTAACATAAGAGCAAGGTGCTCATCCAGGATATGCAGTGAAAGGGTAAAATATAAAATACAGAATTGTGAAGTCAGCCGTTCGGGCTTAGAAATGACAGAGTGGGCTCCAAATAAGCCTGCAACAATCAAAATGCAAACACAAATTTTAACACAAGTCATTTTGAAATTAAGATGTGCACTATGCTATAATACATAAACATGACACAAAAATAAGCCACCTCGAATCCACTGTTTGGTGTGTGTATTTAGTTGATTAAAAAGTCCAGATATTAAATGCTTTGTCATCGTGAAACTATTAGTGGGAAGAAAACATCGAATGATGTCACTTTGGCTGAGCTACTTTCTTAAATGACCCTCAGATTAAGTTGCCTCTGGCGCGACAGATGAAAATGAAGCACTTATGAAATATGCAGGAAATACAGTCTTTCTTGATTTTCTTAGAAAAAAAAAATATCCGTCCTAAAAAAAGTGTGTGCTATCTTCCTTAAAAGGCAGATCCAAGTCTTTATTTTAAGACTTTGGGGGTGTCTTCAGAATGGAAGTCATCCCACACAGTGAGTCTACAGTCTTTTTTTTTTTTTTTCTTTTTTAAAGGCATCTAAAATCTTGTCTTGGCTGTTTGGAGAAACTCCTCAATGTCGTAAACATTTGGGAAAAGACAGCGTGATAAGAGAAAAATCAGAGAACAGGGAGTGTCTTTTAACATGTGCGAGCAGAAATACTGTAATGATGCGGGGCCAGTTTACCCGAGGCCACCTACTGACCATGAGATGGTACCGATCAGTGAGTTGATACCACTCGACTCCATCAACATGATTATGACTGCACCTCTCTATGTGCGTGGACCAGCCGTGCCTCACTGATCAGGCGGCGGGCATGCCGTTCGTCCCGCACCCCAGCTTCCCATACACTGCTCTCTGTTAACAAGGCCACGCGGCTCAGCGTGTCGATTCCTGCTGCTTCAAGAGCTGTGGAGTACATGGGTAGGCCAATGGAGATGAGCCAATCAGAGACTGTGCTGATGTTTCCAAAGGTAAGAGGCTTCCGGCACATCTCTGTCAAACCTCCGGAGGGGATCTGCGTGACACGATGGGTTAAAAATCATCAGTTTCACAGGATGACGGTTCATAATGGATATGCAGTCATGTGCAGGTTTTATGCAGTTTTGGCCTGCAAGCTGTGTTTCTGAACAAGTTATGAGGCTCTATTACATCTGACGTGCCTTTACTGTAGTTTCGTAACAATAACGAAAAAGCCACTGCCTTTATTATTTCCACATTTAGCTGGACCTATTAGATATCCAAACAACCATAATCTGCACTGCACCCCTACAATGGGTTTTGGTACTTTAAACTGGCCAGTTTTCCAGCCTTCATTGTTACATTTCAGGAAAGCCTCACAGCAATTATCTCACACTAAAATTAATAAAATTGCTACTAAAGTGGACTCTATCGAAATACTCGAGATAATTAGTGCTCCCTTACAGCCATGCGGTGTTGTTTGCGGAGCTCTTTGACTCTGAGCTGATCCATGGTAGATGCCACGTCTTTGACTGGCTGCTCCAGATCCTCCGAGTAACGCTGTATCAGCGGGTGGGGGATGCCACATCGGCCATGCTGAAGGAGGGAATGGGAGAGAAGGACATTGAATATGATAATATGAAAAGAAGAACAGTTTTAAACCATGTAAATCTAAAGTTTATCAGAGGAAAATATCCCTAAACCTATTCTAGTTCCTGTTTTTTGAAACTTCTATTCTTTCATTCTGTCTTTTAGACTGCCATTCGTGCCTCCTCCCCCCAGCTCCAGCATCAATGTCTCATCCAAAGTGTCCATCTGCTCCATCACCAGGACTGTCTGCACTCTAGGGTCCTGTCCTATTTCCTACCTTCGTTCAGAACTGTTTTCCTATGCTGCTCATGTCCAAAACTAATATCTTCCT